>JAUTBZ010204859.1:0-21143 GCA_032361785.1 Lepetodrilus galriftensis | reverse complement strand
TGTATTCATAAGCACTACATACATGTATTAAAATAAAATGTGTCGAATCGAAAGAAAAAAATGGCTGCCGCTACCTATTTATAGTTGTAATTAATTTAACTGATAGATAACCACATTTAGTCTTCAGAAACTGTGTCAATTTGGAAACTGAATTCTTAATGTGGAAACTGAATGCTTAATGTGGAAACTGAATGCTTAATGTGGAAACTGAATGCTTAATGTGTACATCACTTTCTGTGGTACAATAACCTATGGCACTCTCCAAGCTAATCAAATGCTTTAGGTAATGTCAATGTCTAGCTTCTGTGGATATAGAACTTGTTTTATACGTTACGACACCAGAGACCTGTGTAATTAGTAGGGTGATAATTAATTGTCTACTGACGTCACACAGATGGTCTGTGGTGCTACCTCCAAAGTTAGAATTGTCTATTAATGACCAACCAGACATATGGATGCAGCACATGTGATCATCAGGTTATCCTGGACTTAACCCTCTCACTGTTGAAGGAGATTTATATTGCCCGATCACTTGCGGAAATAGAACACTTTGAATTTATTGACCATGGAGAAGGTTAAATGAACGTAGCTTTCAGAGACTGGTAGTTGCGATCAGGAACATGTTTTATCAGATTTTCACCGACATCTCTCATCGTTGTGCTGTTTGTGATTTTTGCTGTAAACCTGAATCCAAATATTCTTTCATAATATGATCTTGGATCTATTTGAAGTGTTTGACTTTGACTTTGAACATTGTAAATTTACATTTAAGAAATGACCGTCATTTTATGGTTGTTCACTGAAGTATGAACGATTTTAAAGTGTTGGTTAAACTTGTGTGAACGTCAGAGCATGTTTGGCTTTCACAGTTTAATTAGCTCATTTTCCTTTTTTTGTTAACTTAATATTTTACCCAACAAAGCTTTTTGATAAAAGTTGAACAATCTACAATTTCTTTTAAAATTCCAAATGGATTGAGAAATTGTGTAATGGTATATGGAATGTGGGATTACCATCTGGCACAGGGACCAGAATAGTAGTCAACAGATTTCATTGTGTACAGTCAGCGTCACAATATACTCGCAGGGCTTGCAGAACATTGAATAGATTATAGACGTGGGTAACTGGATTCTTGATGTTGGTGGGATTCAGCACTGGAACACATGTGTTCTGCATGCTTCTAGTGTCTCTCTACATAGTGCCAAATATTTTGCAAATCTTCTTTTTAGCATTTCTTTTACCCTTCACCCAGAAAACATTCCAGAGAGCCCAGTATTTGAACGCATCTCTTCAACTTTCCCCGTGTCAAAATGTCAGCTATAATGACTCCACAGTAGAAGTCTGCCTGCTCAAAGGACACACTTCCTGTTTAGCAGACAACACAGAGCAGACGGCACAGAACAGACGTTGCCAGGTAGCGTCATCAGATCAGATTCCTGTGGTACTACCATGCATGATGTGCCCAGGTCGACTTCATGAGTCCATCTACATCTGGAACTGGGCATGGTTTGGAAACAAGTCATAAAAGTAATAGGCCAATCAGGCACGTCAATGAAACAGCTAATGTATATGTAACAACAGCGATAAACTAGGTGCCTACTATACAGAAGAGGTGCCTGCATGAAAACCTGAGAAGCATGTTCCTGAATACCACACAAGCCAAATAAAACTACATTCTTGGTTTTGGTTACGGTTCCAGGACTCTATACCTAGAAAAAGAACCTGTATTTTTTTACATTTTAAAATAAAATACATCACTTCTTGCGAACTGGTTTTCCTGATGAACTTATTGACACCATCGTTATTTTCTAAAATATATATACAATATTAATTAAATTAATATTATTTTCTTATTTTCTAATTAGGTGTCAGAATCAGATTTCTGAACAAATATCTTGAAATACACACCATTTAGTAATATCAATGAGAAATTACTGCTGGTTAACTTGATGACATTGTTTCTCTGATACAATGATGTCATCATAAAAGAAAAAAGAAGGTATTTTTATCATCAATTCCATATTGTTGTTCAACTTTTAGTTTTATGTTCAAATGCCTCATGATGACTTAGAAACTGGGACTCAGTCCTGTAGCTTCAGGATGCATGAGTATTATTACAAAAGGGATGGTTGTCATTAATATTGCATGCATCAAAAAACCCATCCAGATGCAAACTATTTCTGGCATCATGTCTTCTCCATTTGTCCCTGACAGTTGCCTTTCAATTTGACATGGTTCTGCTTCATAACTGCTGGAGAAGACCCCGAGTAGGAGGAGGCGCAGACCGCAGACTAAATACCTGGCTGGCCTTCCAGCAGTTGCACTGGGAATAGGAATACCGCCCCCGTGACGCATTGCATCCCCTCACTGTCTTAACACTATTTCAAAGCTAGAAAGCAAAAATTTGCAGATTTGCTTGTATTACATCATTTACGATGATTGTATTACGTCCAGCGGAAATATACAACCCTTTCGTGAAACGCACCCCTGAGGAACAAATATCTATTGCCAATAACCATAGCCAATGTAATGTATCCAGCTGACATATTATAGCCAATATATCTAGCTAACATCTATCACCAATATAGTTATAGTCAATGTCTATATAGCCAATATCAATCCAACATCTAGACAACATCTATGAGGACGTAAAGTAATGTAAAATCATGTCGAGCTATTTTTAGTTTGGGCACACCCTGACCGGAAAATGTGAAGTGATAATGGCGATCTACCATATATCAACATACCTAACCAACATCCAACAAACATCTATCTAGCCTGCATCTAACCAACATGTGACATCGATGCTGGCAAGAAGTGTTACTGTCTGGTAATGTAACGTGAACACTTGCAGGGAATGCACGCTGCACATTTGATTTGTTAACCTCCCAGTCGGTGGCAACCAGAGATGCCCTATTGAGAAGTGATCATGTGTCACCTGGTAAGGAGACGACAAAGATGAAGAATTCACGGACAATTGCTTTTACATATAATACATATTGTTATTATAATGTTAATTTTATTTGAGGAAGGTTTTCTTTGAAAAATGGGCGAGGAAGGTTTTCTTTGAAAATGGACGTCAATTTTAAATCTGAAACATTAAAATAGGGAATTGTTAGGCAATGCACACAACTCTATGGGTGGCCTGTAATGTTGAAAAATGTAGTTATTCTGTGACAACTGTGATCAATGCACAGTAGTCTGTACAATGATCCACCCAGTGTGGTATTGCTGCCACAGAAGTGTCGGGAAACCAGGTGATAGCCTGTCACACCCAGACACAGAGTTCGTCTGTAGGTTAGGGTTTTCACATGCAAAAGAGATGCAGTGTTTCTCTACCTGTTATTTTATGTAATCGCACATGCTTCCAAAAAAAATATCGCCTCTTTAAAACAACATTCATCACTGATAGCAAAATGTGATAATATGATTTATTTGTTAAGCACTCAGAGATATTTTTGAATAGATTGTGCTGTGCTTGAAATAACATGTCCACCAATGCTATGAAGTAATTTTGCCAATAGATATCAGATGAAATACAACACGATGCCAGAGGTTAAGCATTCATTTGCTCTGGTTCATTTATTAAACTTTACAAACAGGATGTAGTTTATGACCGCTTTCTTCAAGAGATCAACTTCATGTCATCAATGGCACTTTTCTTTTCTGAACTTAATTTTTTAACCACAAATGTTGTTTCCCCGAGAATGTAAGGTTTGCCAACTTTCCAGAATTCTGGTTGTCAGGTTAAATCCTTCATTTCATGGAATTAGTTCCACAGGTGGCCCTCACTGAGTACAAGTACATAGACAAACACATGCTTATTCTCTTCCAATCAGTTTGGAAATAGTCGTACAAAAAAGCCACAGAATCCATTGCTTACCGTCTTGTTGAGTCTCGACTATTTTAAGATCTTGCTCAAGGTAACCGCATGTCTACGTCTTTGCGATGAGGTTTGTGAATTAGCTCATTAACAAGTGTGAGTGACAGTGAGCTTGTAGGCTTCACGTTATTACCTGGATTTATTTGTCTGTCACTACTAAATTGGCTTAGTTTTCTTCCCAATACATAGGTCTGAGAAACGGAAAGAAATGCATTCGGCATCTGTCGCATCACTGTTGAAATACACCAGCTGAGGATTATCACGTTGGAATACGTTCTTTTCACATTGTAGTATGGTTTTATCACGTTGTAGAATGATTTTATCACATTGGAGTATGCCCTTTTCACATTGTAGTATGATTTTTATCACATTGGAGTATGCCCTTTTCACATTGTAGTATGATTTTTATCACGTTGGAGTATGTTCTTTTCACATTATAGAATGATTTTTATCACATTAGAGTATGTTGTCTTTACATTGGAGCATTGGGGTATGTTCTTTTCACATTAGAGTATGGTTTTATTAGTGTTGGGAATTGGTTAAAATTTCATGATCGATCATCACTTCATACAACCAACCGATGATCGATTAATGATCGATCATAAGACCACAGCATTTGAGATCTACAGGATGTCCCCTAGGATAGGACTTATTCATATATTACATTTTAATTAGATTATTGTTGACAAAATATCCATTATTCAACAACTAGATCTGTTTGTTAAGTATATATGTTGTAGTATATTGTTAGTATATGTAACTAGGATAGTACTTGTTCTATAACAATGAAAGATTACTTTTACATGTAATTATTTTTTTAATCGTAAAATGATCGATCATAGAGTTTGTGATCGATCTGTTGATCGAAACACAAGACCAACCAATGCTCGATTAAATCGATTAATTGGAACAACACTAATACTTATCAACAATTTTGATTAATAAAGTGCGTATGGGATGCAGGATTGCGCGTTCGGAGAAACCCTGACCCAGATCTCATGTTCCTATCTCACCACAATATTAAAGTCATACAATCATGCTTTGTTGACATATTTCATGGTTAAATAATATTTTACCTGAAAGTACGAACACTTGATTTGTTTACAAAAGTATATTGGGCATGAAGCTACATTTTCCACGTCTAACATATTTTCGATGTTTTCATAAAAGTTACGACATTCAATGGTTGTTTTGTGGAAGAGGGGCCCTGGGCACCAACCATTTCCAGTTTGTGAAACTGTTCCCCAGAAACAATACTATTCCCTAGTGAGTGAGTGAATATGGAGTTTAACGTCACTGCGGGAATCTTTCACCCATTTGCGACGATACTATTCCCTAAACTGCATTGACCTTAATATATTTTGGATCCAATAGATTTGTGCCGAAATCATTACGCTACTTGCAATGAAACATTCTTCCGACATCATACAGTGGCAACAAATGGTGGAAATTCAAAATATTTCTGGGGAAAAAACCCATGGCGGCAACGTTTTCTTGGATTGTATTTCCTTTAACCCTCTCCCTGCTGGATTAGGCACAGACACAGCTCTTTAGGGAATATCGGGTTGTCTCCAGCATTGAGAGGGTTAACACACCATGGTTCGTTAACATTAAGAACAGATGCAGGACTTCAACTTAAAGATAAAAAATGCAATTTCCCTACAAATATCTAGCATAATATTTACCTCTACCGATGTTAAAATTGGCACTAGTTTAGTCGCCTGGCCCTAGCTTAACGTTCCAATGCTGAAGGCATCCTGAGAACTAGTATAGGATGAATTTAGGATTTCTAATAATTATCATGAAAAAATGTTGGTAAAAGGTCACCATTTCCTTGAATTGTACTTATGTCAAATATTTATCTACATTTATGATTCAAAAGCATTTGCTGATTGAATGTAAAAAGGTAATCATTTACTTGAATTGTAATTATAGGATGAATATATATTCAATAATTTACATTCACAGTCTTCATTTGCACTTCTGCTCAGCCAGATATCAAATAAGTTGAATAGAACTAGACTAGTATAGACAACCTTTTGTATCAATGTGCAGCATCAGTAAGGAACCATTTCTTATAAATATACTTTAGTACATATTGCATTATTGGTATACCGAAGCAGTATTTTTGAAATATTCGTTTGCATATTGTATTACCGGTATCAGTATACGAAAGCGGTTTTATTTGTTATAAATTGTTTTTTATTCAGGGTTTAAAGTGGCTTTCAAGGTTATTTCACTTATATCATTATACAATGTAGTTATGACGTGTTTGACGATATACCTTGTATGAATAACACCGATTTTCCAGACAGAAAAAATATTCTTTTGGCAGGAGTAACACTCAACAAAAAAACATCAGCATAATTATGCAATAACACCCAATCTGTTTTTCCAGCCAAAACGAGGTCTCCACTCAAAATGATGGATTTCAACTCAAGTTAATGATGATACAGAAATTAATTCAAGGTGCATCCCTACAGCACAGTCCTCGACTGTAAATACCACGGCATTAAATATGTTCCTACCTTGAAGGTCGATGTTCTGGTTATAACATATATAATGACGAAAAGAACACCAAAATGCTCTAGCTTGACACCGATTCTTATTAGAAAGCATAAACATGACACACATGGAAATAGGAAAGGGATGATCTTTAAAAAAAAAATCAACTACATCAAAGATGATTGGCGACCAGCTTGATTTTGTGTGGCGGGGGTAAATAGGTTGGTGTCTGGTTCCCATTTAGCGTAATAAGGTAACCCGAAATTGGGGCGTCATCGCTAGAAAAAAAACTTCCCTATTACGTGTTCATTCTCGGCGCTGACATTTATTGCATATCTGAAGTGTTATGATAGCTGTGCCATAAATATCTTTACGTTCCAAGTTTTGAAATTGAAATGCGAAGTTATCTAACATTCATCCTGTTGGAAGCACCCAGACATGCTTTACACAACAGAGAGGTTGATTAACCCTCTGCATGCTGGAAGCAACCAGATGCCATAAATATCTGTGTATGTGCCTAATCCAACAGGGAGTGGGTTAATCTATCAAACAAGATGGACTATTTTAATATTAGTAAAAGATAAGTGTTATTTTTGTACAGGCTATCATCTCTTGGAGCTCTGCTATCCACTATGAGACCGTAGTGCTCTCGGTAAATGCCCGGCCGCCATGAATGAAAGATTGCTATGAGCACGCAATGGTCTCGTAGTATACAAGAGCTTCAAGAAACAATACCCAGTATTATTACCGGTACTCATGTGAAATCGTGTTGGAAACATTTAATATAAACAAATAAAAGTTATTTCGGAGTTAGTTTTCACATTTCTTTGCCAGAAAAAAATAATCAGAACCCATGAAATTACACTGGTTCAACAAAGTAAAAATTTCTATTTAAATCACAGAATTTAATCCCCACAATCACACCAATTAATTCTCAAATTCTAGCATTGCTACGATGATGGAAATGTCTTCCTGTGTTCCAACATAAAACCCAACCTTAGATTCATACAGACAAAAACAATGTCTGACTGTCAAGATTAAATACACGATAACCTGCAACCAGAATACTACTGCAATAGGGTACATAATAACCATAAAACTACATAAACGCACTAGTAGGAAGTAAAGGGTCTTGGCAAGTCTGTACCGATAGACTGCAATCTACAACCGCAGCAGGTTACAGGAGAACAATTATTACGGCCATAAAAATACACGGGTACAAAGGCAAGTGAGCACTGCAGACAAAATTTATGTCCTTTTCAGATTCCAGTCGGTATGCCATCTTAATGGACTTGACTTTCCGCACACGCATTACGCATAAAAACATTACGAAATTATGTTACAAAACGCGCCAGACACGAAGAGTTCTTATGCTCCTACTTAAACCATTGTACTGTTGTGAAATTCTTGTTTTTCCACAATTATTGTTTCCATTAGGTATATAGCAGCACTTGAGAGCCTGTCGGCTGAGGATTATACATAGCTGTCAAGTCAACAGGGCCATTAGACCGACATCAAGAGCTGGCATCAAAACTCCTGGCTTACCTTACCTGTCTAACAAGTCATCCACAAAACATTAATAGCAATAAATTGAATATTTTAACAAATTCAAAAAAAAAACTTTTATTTTTTTCTATTTAAAACAAAGTGTAAGAATATGTTAATCTTTCAAGCGTTTACACACTTTTTAAAGGTAAATTATTAATGTATTATTCACTCTGAACAATTTATATGATCAAAGTACACTACATTTCTGAATATGGTACACTAATTTTCATTTCAACTCTAAAAACACATTGATCATGATAATATTATTAGCGCTTCCTGTTTTCTCATGAAATATCATTGCAAGTACTTTTGGAAATAAATATAATTCACATACTTTTTGCCACTTTGCCACACCCTAATAGGTACAGTTAAGAAAAACATTTAGTGCAATTGAGCATTGTGATATATTGGTTTTCATAAGTAAAACTAGAGAGGCTGTACATCAATTGGAAAACTACCCCTACATACTTACAATACTTACAGTACTCAATGAAGGTAGCATCGTGCCTTTAAACCACTACAGAAATGGACACACACTTCCTTTCATATGGGCAAATTAAACATAGAAAGTTTGACAAAATGTGGTTTTTATTCGTCTCGAACAGGTCATAAGATCCAAAACATATTTGTCTGATTACTGTATATATTTGTCTGATTACGAGATATATTGACTGTCAACACAAATCTGTCATCTAGACAGACATAATACATCATCATTCTAGTCGCCTTGAAGACTGCAAACATTT
This sequence comes from Lepetodrilus galriftensis, assembly GCA_032361785.1. NCBI lineage: Eukaryota > Metazoa > Mollusca > Gastropoda > Lepetellida > Lepetodrilidae > Lepetodrilus > Lepetodrilus galriftensis. The sequence continues at coordinate 12,461 of JAUTBZ010204859.1, read as the reverse complement.
TACTACATAAAACTATTATTTCTCCACTTTTTCCCCCCTCTTGTGAACATCAGAACAACTTGATCACGTTAATAAATTTTCAGCCTTATTTAAAAAGTTAAAAGCAGGATAAATAAAACATATCTGTTTCAATTCTGAAACTAATCTCTTGAAACCGTTGTCAACGTTAATTCAGAAGTAATTTCTTTCACAGATATCTGACCTAGTTCGTTAAGCGAAATGAATCCTGACGCTACGTGGAACAGCTTTTTGAATTTGTAGAATTAGTATTTAAAAAAACCCAACAACTTCCCGCCATCAAAGCTCTCCACTTCTGGAGGAAGGAAAGTGAAGGACCACCAGTCTGTGAATGGAAGGGAGGCCCATATCTCCGTTAACGACCCATTTACAGGTGGGAAATCCGTACAGGGTGGTATTTCAGTCTTAAGGATGTGGCCCAAATACAACACATTCAGATAGAAAGATAACATGCCGTACTGTTTGTGGAAACATTCTGCGACTAAATATTCAGCAATCGGCCAACAATTGTCAGGTAAAAAAATGGGTCAGTGCCGAGCTCACGAGTCTTGGGTCTCACAACATAGCTAATTACCAACAAACATCGCCTGGTTATATCTGACTGGCTGGAGGCATGACCATGGGGGAACATTGATCGAGTGTTTTACTTCTAGCATCCGGGCAATACGTATCTGCTGCCGGAAATAATCTTCAACAGATGGTCAATTCCATGTTGGTCAAGTCTACATTTTGGACAAAAATTCGACCTACTTCTGAACATTTTCAAAATCTGATGTTTGTTTTATGCGATTGGTTTTCGGGATGCGATGATGAACAATTTCTGAAATGCGGTTGTGTACACATTTTGCAGACAGTCACTGTTATGGAGTGAGTGATTATTGAGTGAGTGATTATGGAGTTTAACATTGCTGCAGGAACTTTTAACTCATTTGCGAAGCATCTGTTATGAAGAATATGTGATGTTGTTTTAGGTACAGTTGATGTCATAGTATTGCGTTATTACAAATTCTATAGTTAGGTAGCTATTTGTTGCTAAACATCACCATTTGAATCTTTCACACATACATAACAATTTCTATCGAACACATGTTTCGATTTTTTTATCTTCAGTTTGGTGGTCTTATGTACTACAATAACAATATAGAACTACTGTATATCCATCCAAATTACAGCATTGTCAGTTGTGCTGCTTCTTTATCTAGCACTGAGTAGCAGATGTAGTCGTTTCTTCAAACGTACCACAAAACCCCTGTTCCAACAAGCTCCGATCTGTCAGAATGTCACTCACACATCACAGACTACCGCAGACCCTCAATTCAATCAAAGTCTCAAAGTAGACCTTTAATGCACTTTAAATTTCACAAGATAAAGACCAAAGCCATTTTTTTCTTCAATGATGTAATTTCAATAAACTATAAACCTCTGTGTCGGATCTTAAATGCTTTTCGTCTTGGATGATAAAGAGGAACGTAAAAACATACACTTGAACACACACACAATTGCTTATTATACATGCATAATCCATGTGCACTTACGAGATATTGCAAATATGTTAAAACATTTCTCAGGTAGGTGAAACATTAACTGCAGTAAAACATGACTAAACTGGCACTTCACTAGAGCGGCTCTGCTGATCCCACGTGCAGTGTGAATGAGACTGTACCCAGTTATGTGTTTACACAAGTGCACGCGACATGACAAAGATCTGCGGCCGGTCGCACAGAACAGCTGTAGCAACAATATTAACTGCAAGTCAAATTTTAGGAACCTGCTACAAATGCAAGTCTGGTTGTATAAACCACTTTTATCACTACAATAGTTTTAGCTAACTATGACAAAATGATACAAAACTCCAATGATACAAAAAATACCAAAGCTACTCTGATGATCTGGAGCCCGTTGCACGATGCTCTTGTAGTGCTACAATAGTTGTAACTGGGCTCCCGCCACAATAGAAAGCGTTGACGTTACAATAGTTGTAGCCTATAAGAGCGTCGTGCAACGGGCTCCTGACATGCAACTGTGAATGTGTACACACAAATAATATCAGATATTTTTCTCTGGTATGCCAAGAATGCTTCATAAGTGATGACAGGAATACATTTAACTATAATTACTATACCCAAAGAGACCACCACGGACTAGCTCTCCTTCACTGCGAGACTTGCTGATTGAGGGCAAGAGATAAAGTCTAGCTTCCCAATGGGCAAATAACTGGTCAAACTATCAACATCACACTACCTTTACTTACTCACAAGAGAAATGGTAAAAATATACTCTACAAGTAGCACAGCAAGATTACAGTTCACACAAGGACGGTCGTCATCAAAAGATAATAATAATGAAGCCATGGCATAGTTTCAGGAAACACAGAGTTTCAAAGAAAATACTGCTGATTCAAGTGATAGAAACTTACCTGTTTTACTTACTAGACTGAATAGTGATACAAATAACAAATGCTTACAAAAAAACACATGGATTTCTATTAGTCTTTAGGATACCTTTACAATTGGCATAAATAACCTGGGCTAGAATAGTGATGATTTCTATCCCTGCTGATTCTGATGTTGCAAAATCTTCACTTTCAGACACCGTTCTAAATGGCTAGTGATGTTTAAGGTGAGTGTGATTATGGAGTTTACACGTCCCTGCAGGAATCTTTCACACATTTGCGACTGATGTTTAAGAATGACATTTTAGAAGAGATGTTTCCGATATTAATACCTACCAGACCACAAACGACTATATTTCAAGAATGCACAAGTGATGACTATTAGGTACGGTGCATCCAATTAACCTTAAACATGGCAGATAGTATGCTGATAATCACAATATATATCGCATATCTTTAGAATAAAAATACACTACAACATCCCAAGCTTCCTCCACAAAACAACCAAACAAAACAGTATTTTCAAAATATGAATTCTCCTTCGGTTAACATGTTTGAGCACCTGTGTGTTTCAGGAAATGTAAGAAACCCGATCATCACTCACAGTGAAGAAACGGAAGACCAGAGACCTTATTTTACTTTCTAGAAAACCCACACAGGCACAGACCTTTAACTCTCTCCATGCTGAAGGCAACCAAGGAAAAGCCCCAAAGAGCAGTGCCTATGCCTAATCCAGTAGGGAGAGGGTTAATACAGTGTCTTGGCAGAGCAGAGACCTTATTTTACTTTCTAGAAAACCCGCAGACACAGACATAGACCTTCAATAGTGTATCGAGGAACCCTCTGCACCCAAATAACTTCTGTGTCCTGAAAACTAATCTAGACACAGTGTGGTGTACACCTCTTCTCGGCAAGTATTGCCCGTCGCAGAATTTGAGAGTTCACTACTACTCATAGTATCAATATCTGGCTGAAATAGACCTACAATGTACAAAGTAAAGAAAATATTATTGTTTTCTATTTCGAAGTCCCTGCAGTACAAGACCTAGGTTTGGGGGTGGGGGTGGGGGTGGGGGTGTGGGTGGGTGGGGGTGGGGTAAGTGTTCTAGCACTGGTAGCTGTTAAAAACATATTGTTAATTGGCTGTAACTTATAAACTAAATTACTGACATTTTTGGTTCTCTTTTCGTCGGTAGGAAAGCAAACGTTGCATTAGTGAGATGTATAGTAAATACTGTGAAAAGCACCTACATGTTGTGTGATGGTTAGGGGGTCTCACTAGAGAGCAGTTTATTTGGCTTGTGAATACTGTATACACCTTTAACAAAGCATGCTTCGCTGTATTCTGTCTTTTAAACATTAGCAATGTTTGTATATATTGCGACAGAATGTTTTTGTGCCTTTTATCTGGAATTACCAGGGATCGAAATTAACACTAGTCCGCTAGCCCGGGCCATTTCTCCCAATGCTAAAGGTATCCTAATAAGGACTAGTAGAAATTCAAAACATTTGTTATTTGTATCACTATTTGGGCTAGTAAGTTTTATTGGACCCCACGTTTTATCCGAATCCGCGGTGCATCGAAGGGCGTTATAATCGAGGGAGCACTGTATTATATCACACAAATCTTCTGTATTTAGTATCACCAAGAGCAAACAATATTTAATTTATCTGAACATATTATCAAAGTCTCATAGCATGCACAACTTCCATACATGAAACGCACCATTTTCAAAGCAAACATTTGACGATCAGCTAGCTAATGACATCTATTACACACCGATATAGAAATGATACTAGTGTCTACCAGCATACGATACCATTGTTTATCATCAGCAGTACAAATGAAGCAGCAATGCATGCTGGGTGACTATCAGTGGAGTGGAAACCAGGGCTATAGTGATCCTAGGGGGACCGCAATGGAAACCAAATCTTCCTGTACTTGCACATTACAGCAACTGCAGATACTGATAACATCGTATTAACAGAAACATTATCTTCACCTCAACAAGAAACTTTGACACAGCTTTTTCTAATCAATGAAAATATGCAACATTACAACTACGAAAAAAAAAAAGTATCAAAATCTGCCTACTTCACAAAGAAATTTTGGAGAGACCTCTTTATAAAGCTGTTCTGCGGTGAAAAACGTCTAGCATTAAAATGGCTATTCCCACGTGTTCCAAATTACTTTCTTGAAGCGGCAACAGTTGCATGATCCTCATTATAGCATTACCTAATTAAAAAGATGGCATAATTTTTTACGACTATGTGAAACGCGTTATAAAGAGTTGAAGGAACATGCTGTAATAACAAGTGATGTTAAACCCATGAGACAGATCTCACAATGTAAATAGCACCAATGTATGTGGGCGTGTCTTAAATCCAGACTGTCAATCTCAGATGATTGACACTTGCAAAGTTTTAAAGTAAAAAAAAATCTTAAACATGTCTGCCGTTGCTTTATGTGATTGCCATGGTAACCTGGTGTTTATAAACCAATGAAAATTGGCCGTAGACACCACATCAGTTGTGGAGTGTGTCAAGTTCAGAGATGAATGTTTACAGCATTTAGGCCAGGAAGATTCAGTGTTTACAATGAGATCAAATTTGATGTCGGTATTCCCTTGCATTTTTCAATATGGACCGGAAGAATGTTTTTTAATGTGCAATATCAGGTAACTGTTTATACAAGATCACGTGGAATTAGTTTTGGCAGACTGACAGACCGACATAAATAATAAACTTATTTGGAATACTAGTCATAGAAAGATGAATAGTAAGAAGGAATGTTTGGAAAAAGAATAGAATATTGAATATAATATACAGTATTTGCTGGTTCATTTGTAAGAAATTTATTATCAAACACAAGTCAATAAGAACAAATTGAATATTTTACCAAATATGAATATCTAATTTCAATATGATCATGAACCAAAACATAAACAATATATCGCATACAAAAATAACATAAAAATAAATCCATATATTCAAATAAATTTTTTTTTTATTAATTTTCATTATTTATATATTTATTTTCTTCATTAAATTTTGAGGTTTCGAGTCACTCTAAAGATTCATTCACTTATTGAAAGGCAGGAAGAAACTCGCAACATCCATTGTACTGAATACACCGGCTGGTACTGACAGACCAAGTAAGGATGATAACTGCATTGCCATGGTATGGACAGCACATCCTATCACGATCACCTCAAATGGTAATTCTCGCGAACATTGATGCCGGATCCTGTGAAAGGATTCCAACTCAAACCTTTGGCACCAAACTTTGATGTTTTACCATTGTGCTACCACCCGCCGCTTCACTTTTCCTACTTTGATAACAATCGGCTTTACTTTTGCATGCAAATAACGGGAAATAAGATATATTTTAAGACATAGCACTGTCAAGTTTCTTTTTAGAAACAAACGTGCATGGTTACTTGCTAACAATACATTGCACAACTGGCAGAACGAACAAACACTTCCATCTGCATCACCATCGGTACTTAAACAAAATATTGGAAAAATTCAAATTCCGCATTCAAAGAGAGATGCTATCTTCAAACACCAGCACAGTTTTCTTTGGAAAATATGCGAAAGCGTGAAGTAATCGGACCCGGTCAAAGAAACGCAGTGAAAGGTTATTAGACAGTGTCTTCAGTACAAAAGGGGGGGAACAGAATTGGTAATTGAGGGTTTGGTCTTATCACCAGGGAGAAATTTAAAAGTTGATACTAGCTGGGTCATTCGCAGCTGTGGGGCATTCATTATTGTTTTCAAAGTGTGTTGATGTCTGCGATATCTGCAAGTTGTAGAATGGATAGGCCTTCTCTCCTCCTCCTCTTACCCCCTCCAACAGAATCTGAGAGCGCCCCACCCCACCTGATTGGAAACACTACCCAGAGAGAATAGCTGAGACTTCTACAAGGTGTTGAGAGCAGGTGTGTTATGATCGTCGCTGCCTTATCTCTGAGAGCGTCATGTCATGTTGGTCTAATGGGACACGCTGAGAATTTCAAAGTTAGTTTATTTCCTGGATTTGACGTTTCTAAACGTTGCCTGCTTGGATAGACATTTCTCTATGAGGGGATTACTTAATACACATATGTATATTGTTTATGGGCAAAATTTATTTTCAAAGTGAGTGGCCCTGAGATTACAAAATATTTTGAGTAAAATTTCATGCTCAAGCTAAAATTTTATATGTGGAATTGTGAAAAATGAATAGGGGGTCCGGGGTGTGGGGTCCGGGGTGTGGGGTCTGGGGTATAGAATAACAACAAGTATAAAATTAAATATTCCATCCAGATATTTTTATGCTTTTAAACAATCTGCCTCAATTTCAATCCATAGGGGCATTTCTAACCGCCTCTAGAATGGAAAGAGTTAAATGGAACCTAACATCCCCAGTGATGTCAACATCAACAAACACACAATCTCTTATTATTTATAGTTCCATCAACAATAAGTTATTTCTATCTACGACCCGGAATTCAAACTATGCCGCTAAATTTGTCGGCCATCGCACCATCCGGAAAGATTGTGTCACTAGGGAAGACCCAGAACAAGATGGCCACTCGATTGTGTCTGCTCTGCTTGGTTGGGAGAATCCCAAGATATAAATAGACACGACAGACAGCCAGAATCTGATATGATCACACACAGCACCTGCCTCTAGCATGGGAAGTAGAGAGATGCAGTGGCTATTGCACAATATATGGCATCTACAATCTTCAACATCTTTGGGCATCGCTACTTGAGAAAGTTTCGAATACGTAACAGGCATTTCTACATTCACACTCTGATCCATAATGCATTGAGATGAGGTTTAGAGATAAACGTGGTTCTATAAATTTCATTTTACAAATATAGAAAAACAGCTTAATGATAGATTTATGAAGCAGAGAGCTGGAATAGAAAGTTTTACACTTTACAGAGACGATTTTGAGCTTGTTATATTAAAAAATAGAACTGAAAAACTGTAGTTTTGTAGATATTGGCTATGTAAATAATTTGAGAGGTAATAATACTAGATACAAACATAACATGGAGAAGGTGGACCTGAACCGTAAGAATGTAGACTTTAATACTGGCTCATGGAGGTAATTATTGGAATATGAAAATGTATTGGTGGAGAGAGAGAGAGAGAGAGAGAGAGAGAGAGAGAGAGAGAGAGAGAGAGAGAGAGAGAGAGAGAGAGAGAGAGAGAGACAGAGAGAGAGACAGAGAGAGAGACAGAGAGAGAGAGAGAGAGAGAGAGAGAGACAGAGAAGGACAGAGAGGGACAGAGAGGGAGAGAGAGAGGGAGAGAGATAGGGAGAGAGAGAGAAGGAGTAAGAGAGAAAAAGAGAGACTACTTGTAAAATAGTAGAGGTGACTATCGAGGCCAATTCTACTATTGCAATAGTATTGCGATAGTTGAAAACACTATTGCGATAGTACAGTATTGCAATAGTTGTGCTTAAGCACCTAAATGACTTGCACCTAAACATGCACGGTGTCAGAAGGTAAAAGTTGTAACAGGGCATAGAACCGTGCCAGCTTTGATGTCGCATATTTCTCCACAATAATGTTACGGCTGGCTTGTACCACTACCGCCGTACAAGCAAAGATCAAGCCACCACACCCACACCTACACGTGTATACGACCTACTGCACCGGATTCCCACAGTTCTGGGTCAAAGAATTACTACCCTCATAAATCAGAGCATAATTAATAACAATTTTACGGCAGTTACTAAAAATCATAAACAAATACTGTCTAAAATTATACGGATGACCTTTGATGATGTTTACCATAAATATTATGTTCCATGACTTCTGCGTAAGAAGTCCGCTGAACCATAACAAAATACCAGATGCACTAAGGGAGAAAATCGCCATTCTGGAACATATTTTATTGCTTTATGGGGAAACCAATGTTTTATTGGGCATAAGATAGTATTTAAATATGACCTACTCCTGATAATAATGAAAAGACAACAAATTACATTCTACTAAAATCATAATAATAATAAATAAGTGTGGCAATATTGACAGCATCGGTAAAGACAAATCAAGTTTATGACCAATGCTTAAACTAGGATTACGGTAGCCCCAAAAAACACAAATATATAAATCGAACAAAAATAAATCAAATAAAAATAAATATAAAAATAAAAATCAAATAAAAAAAACCCATCATGGCAAGAAAGGGACATAACTCTGTACACTAATCTATATTATATTACATTTCCCTGGTTTCTTGAGGTGAAGATCTATGGGGAAGAGCTTAGCGCCAGGTTGGGTTTCTCCGACATTGGCGTCACTGCCCTATATCTGGCCACAATGAAGGTTAGCTGATACACATGTGTGCCACCACAGCTCGTCTCGCAACAACAGCGCACAGCAATCGTACAACTCTTACTTTTCTGTTCAAAATGAATTTCCCGATGTTTCCCTAAAACTGTTTTCTAGTAAATAATACAAAGAACTTTGGACGTAGATAAATTGATATCATAATGGTGCTTCTCTTGGAATAATGACATTTATTAAATTTTATTTATTTTCCAAAATGCTTATTAAATCGTACATATAATGAAGATCTACTTAGAAGACAATTTTCAGTGAATTCCTACTAGGTCTATAACATGTACCAAATGGTCAGAAACGATGCAAGGTTATTGTTGTTGCCTTTATAATTTCCTCATTTGCTTACTAGTTTTTTTTTAATATGTATTTTCTAATGCCATTTGCTGAAAAATGGTTTCAGTCTGAAGGCTAATCTGCATGCATTCGATGGATAAATTTTAATAAAAAAATAATTGAAGTTTATTTAAAAATTAAAGTGGTAACATTGACAGGAATAAATCATCAACACAGTTCTTCCAGAAAGTTTAAGATGCGTATTGTAATATTTAACACTGACATTTCCAGGAAGTTTTAACAAAATCGAAAGATATGCTTTTAGTTGTAGCTGGGCTTGTGTTGAGTGTTGACATTTTCGACAGTTGATAGAAGTCGGCTGTGAATTTCAATTTTCGAACACTTAGCATAACAGTATAACAGATTTTAAAGGTAAACATTACTAGGAAATTTGCTAATGCAAATGGACAGTGAGATATGAAATTTCAACGAAAGGCTGACGATGTTCCCACTAACATATATTAATGCCAAGCTATGAAGTAATACATTTAGCAACACACTTTGACATTGCAATAAACAAGTCAGACTTTCCACAATATGTAAAATAACTTGTGGCATTTAAACCTTAAACAAAATGTAAAATCTATTTTTCTTGACCTTGCGTATAACATATTCATGATATTGTTTATTTTCTACAAATATATTACTGGGTGTGGGTGGTGTGGTTGGGAAATCATTAATCATATTATCATAGCCTCCACAATTCAGGAATCCCTAGAGAGAATTGTATCGTAATGATCCTACGAGATTAAACATGAAGGTAGTTTTAACCTTCTCCCTGCTGAATAAAATCAAATTGTTCTATTTGTGCATGTGATCAGGCAAGTTAACTCGCCTTCAGCAGGGAGAGGGCTAAACAAGATTGAAAGTCTTTTCCAACCATGCTAAATGTTCTTTCGCCAGCCCGGAACAGTACAGGTATTATCCACAGGTAGACAAGTGAATAGCCCAGATAAACAAGCCCTTTACCTACAGGGCAAGTAGTTTAATATCCTCAAAAACATAAAGTCCTTGTAGCATTTATAGCCTGGACAACTCTGCAAAGCCTGAATCAAGTTCTCTAATTACTGTAGCATCATAGCTTGTCTAAATCCGGACAACCAGACTATTTTCTATACAGACTATGACGTGCACGACGCCTACCTGGGGGTTCACAACGCTTACCTGTGGGTTCCACGTGGTGCCAGTGGTGTGGTGCTGCTTGATGTAGGCCTGCAGCTCCCCCAGAGTCCCGATCCACGCCTTGGTCCACTCCGCATGCTGGGGGTCCCTGATAGCACAATGCTTAGTCAGTCATAATAATAATTAAAAAAATTTAAATTATTTAAATTATTTTAAATTGGGGTTTAGTCGCTTTCTAGATTATTTCACTAGTATTACAACTTGTCAGTTTAGAGCAGGAGGAAACTTGCAACATCCGTAGTGGAAAACCTGTGAGCAAAGGCTGGTACTGACAGACCAAGGATGATAACTGCATAGCAACTATCAATCCTATCAATATCGCGTCAGAAAGGCAACTTTCGTGAACATTGATGCTGGGTTCCCGGGACGCGAATTGAACTAGGGCAGGATAATAACTGCCTTGCCGTGGTATAAACCGATAAGAAACTTGTGCTTACTTTTCCTTGAATTCCTTGAGTACCCTGTTGGAGTAGAACATGCCAGCGTCCGTCAGCTCCTTGACATGTGGCCCCGGTGTAGGTGACTGAAACACAAACTCAGCGTTGTATGTCTATATCTATGATTTGCCATTACATTAGGGTATTGCATGCAGGAGACAAGGATGATTTTGAAATACTTAATCTTGACTCTGATCACATTATCTTAATAATATCCTGTATATCCCGCTTGAATTAAGATTTAGACCTGCTTTCAAGATTCGTTCACTAGTGAGTGAATATGGAGTTTAACGTCGCTGCGGGAATCTTTCACCCATTTGCGACGATCGTTCACTAATATCACAACTTGTTAGTTTAGGGCAGGAATAAACCCACAACATCCACAGTGCTGAATGTTGCAGTAAACCTGTGAGCACTGGCTGGTACTGACAGATCAAGGATGATAACTGTATTGCCATGGTACATATAGCGCATCCTATCATGATTGCATCATAACATTAATGTTCTGGGACGGGATTTGAACCTAGGTCCAACCTTCTACCATTTTGCTACCATGCACCTGGCCAGGATAGTTTTCATATTTGCAGCCTATTATAGGAGTTCTAAAAATACATATTTGGGTTCAAACTCACAATGGCTACCCATCCCAGAGCTGGGATAGACTCGCTGAGAGTAGACAGGTGGTTGAAAAATGGACTCCTTCGATTATTTTCTCGGAATTCCTGAAAAGAAATATCATAATATATACAACAACAACAACATAATAATAATAAAATACTAATAATAACAACAAAATAATAATAATAAAAATAATAATAATAATTATAATAATAATAATAATAACAACAACAATAACAATAATAATTTAAAAAATAAAAATAATAATAATAATAATAATAAATCTTAACATCCTCAAAACGTCCTCTAATAGTCAAATTTGTTAATGGTACACATAGCAACAGACAATTGTGATTTCAGCAGAAAACCAGGTAGGGGTGGAGTCCCCAAACCATGTCCAGTGTAAACAAATCGACCTCTGAACAAATAAATCCACGGATTAATGTCACGGAAAATTGCCACGCCTGTATTACGTAATGTTGCAGTTAGAATCGTTTACCTATGCACGAGGAAGAGTTACTTCCCTTGATAGACGCTCCCAACTCACCTGAACGGCAGCAATCTTGGCCGAGGTCGGCTTCAGGAGATCAGCAAGGGAACTCTGAAACAAGTAAACCACGGCACATTGTAACTCGGCAGATCGTTCTCAGACACAATAGGGTCAGTAAGTCTCATCGGGGTCATCTCCGGCGAGACGCTGCTGGAAACACCTAATGGGAAACACAGCATTAGATATTAGATACTCGTTAATCAAGGTTATGTTTAATGAAAATCAATATGGTAATGTTTGAAAATGGAACTATTGGCTTTGATAACAAATATTCTAATGGACGTGAACGATAACATATAGCTGTAGAGCATATTTCATGAACCTTATAGTGCAGATACTAGCGAGGCTTACAATGGGTGCCATGAATAACGTCTGTATTTAGATGTTGGATCTATTTGTCGCCGGATTTTGAATGAATCTTGTGCATTTAATTATATGCATGTTCACATAGAATTGGGTTAAGAACAACACACTGTGGTAGTATTAAAATAGTATACAGACAAGCAGTGTGCGACATTAGCAGTGGCCCGATGGCCAATGTCTTAGCTAAATTCACTCGGTCTAAGCCAATGCACTTTGG
>JAUTBZ010204748.1:0-21144 GCA_032361785.1 Lepetodrilus galriftensis | reverse complement strand
TCTCTTAGCAATGCAGTAGCTATCGGCAAAGAGAATGATATATGATCACTTAGCGGCTAAGAGAGCTTCGAGAAACGATACCGAGGTTTGTAGATCCGGACCATCCAATGGAATTTGGCAACATCCAGTTAATATGTATACGTCGCCATTAATACGACGCTATTTCTTCCAACGGTTCGGCAGGTCTTCTCTGAAGATCTGCAAGACCAAAAAAAAATGCAAGACTCAAAAGAAAACGGTAGTTTTTCACAACGTGCGTATTAATTGTAAGTAATGTATTTCCTAGTCTGACTTCAATAACAAGTGTGTAGCATTGTTCTTAATTTCTTAATTTCTCATTGTTCTTAAGTTCTTAATGACTCTTATTTATAGGCTAGAGAGATAATGCTTTACCCTTTATTCAAGGCCACAGGCCCATAGAACATGTTACAATTCAGTAATGTGTATAATGACGGTAAAGTTTGAATGCATAAAATAAGTATTTTGACAGACTTAATATAATAATATCTGGACATGTAGAATTCATTAAATTAACAAAATTGGTATATAATGGTGTAGAATAGTATTTATGCGGCATCTATATTGTTTTCTTAAATCTTTAAATGACCATCATTATGGCTTTTGAAGCTAATTCAAAATCCATGGTCGACCGCAATTATGTACTCGTTCATTTTACGTTATAAAAAGCATTCCCAACGAAATATCCAAATATTGAACGGTATCATTGTAATTGATTCCAATGGATAAGATTGAATAAACGTATTTATCAGCAACAGGCACATACGATGTAACAAAAAATACATACGCAATCTGTTATAATACATCAATGTTTAACAACCCTAAGTAGTTTATTATCCAACACCATCTGATTAAATATGTATTCTTTTAATTATGTGAATGTGGCAAATATATTGTGCAATTTCTTCCTTTGTCGGTAGATACTATTCACTTAACTCTTCCGAGGTATGTATACACACGTTAATGAACCTGTATGTCACTTAATTTGTCAAATATTTGAACAGGCGGCAAACCTTATACTTTTAAATGGTAAAATATTTGTCCAATTTGTTGTCCTTTCGACAGGTGGGGGAACAGAGAGGACACCATAGCGAGTAAATGTTATCTTTGACGACGGAAACTTTGCAATGTCTGCATTCTCTTATTGTCTACTTATCTCATCACGTCGTCTTTGAACTGCTCCCCGGTCGTCATAACCATTAACTGTAGGTATTCAGGACGTAAGTAAAACCTACATGTCAGATCTGTAGGGCGATTGGTCTGAGTTTGCCCATTGTTCTACTTTCACACATACTATCAGTTGAAGTCATCGGCGCGAGACAGCAAGAAGAAACAATCGGAACCTCGCCGGTAATTTGATTTAATAGTTAATCTTCATCTTTCAGCTGAAATGGCGCGCGACGGTGTGTAAAAACGAGCGTATTGTTCTCGCATGTCCGATTTCTCCCACGGTGCGGATTCTCAGAGTGGACATTGGCTGTTGCTCCGTCACGTGGTTGTGTCAATCAGCGGGCCCTGCCCCCCGGGAGAAAACTAAATGGGTGTCTCAACACGTGGGAAATATAAGCTGCCTGACACTGGAGAGGGAAGGTTGGATGGAGCCAGACGAGGATAACACGGCGATTGGGATTCAGTTGTATTATCACACAGAATTCTGGACTTATAGATGGATTTCTATACAACCGCCAGGTACGTACGTCCACAGACAAATGTACACGAAATATCGGTTTGTTTATGTTTTTTCTAGGTTTGTTTACATCCGTTGAATGAACCACTGTAGTAAATTAATCAAGAATAGCTTAGTGAAAGCTTTATTTATATTATATCTAGCATCACCGTTCCATTCCAAGTAATCTGCTGTACAGACATACTAGTGTATGTAGTATGTATAAGTATACCATCGATCTATACTCATGTCGTACGCCTACATTTGTAATGTTGTTCAGAGCAGAGATGTAAACATTAGGTTCATGGGAAGGACAGTGTTTACATATTTACTTATATCTCGTACATGCACACTTCTATAGATACATCAAAGACTATTAAGAAAGCAGTGTCATCCATCATCTATAAATGCACGTACTACCACGCAGTTATATAGAATTCAATGTGTTTTCATCATTTACCATCATCAGAAATTAATGACCACCTGTCTTGTTGCAGGTTATACTTACCTGTATTGTATTGCTACGACTTTAGCATGACGTAATGTATTTAAGTTTTTAATATTGCCATTGTTGCAGGTGCCTTTACACGGTGTTAATCTGGGCTATGTACACGGCTCAAACCAGGTCGCGGGGTAAGTAAACATGCACGTGTGGTGTATAGAGTCTTGTACGTTAATTCTTCTTTACTACGTACGCGCTGTACCCGAGAGGGCTCATCAAGTGTTGGAAGATAGCCATTAGTGAGGACCAGCAATGTAGTATAACACTGATAGCTAGGGTATATTAGACAACTATTGTGATTGAGCCGATATGTCGTGAAAGGGGTAATATATCAGAACATAGCCCTGCATGACGTAATTCGAGTTCTCCCGTCATAATTATTGCAGACTCATTTCATTGCAGTTAATGAACGTCATAAGAGAAGATGCTCATTTGGCATTAAAATTGTAATTATCCCTACAAATTTGTAGTTTATGTAATGGTCTGAATTGGTGAACTGAGCTAGAAAGATTAACTAAACATAGTTATACATAACCACGTATTCCTATGCCAGATCTTCTTTGCGCTCATATTGGAAGCACGTCAAGCAAGGGTAGTTTCAACACACCGAATGCTTTCTGTGTCTAGTGTACGTAACTAGCTGGTAACTCTTCTGTATGATCGACAGAGCGTTTCCCTGTGAAACAGCTTTACCCCAGGAGAGTTACGTAACCCCCTCCTACACACGCGCACGCACGCAGCACCCACATACACCACCTCTCCCTCTGATCACTGTGTTAATGACGCCACATACAGAGACCATATACTTATACACGTTGAGGGCTGTATATTTCCAGCGTTATGGTCAGTGTGCCCACTAATTACATAGGATTAGTTAAGACTGGACAGTGCATGGCTTGACCATTACTATGACCATTATGGCCATGGGTTTTGGATAGCGTAGAAGGTAGATAGTCGAACTAAACCGAACCTGCTGGTTCGAGTTCTATTCTGGAGAGGAAACTAACTGTATGTTGCAACGTATTGATGCCTTTTGTCTAATTAGTTAGAATCATACGCTAGTAACAATAGTACAATGTTGTTGCGGTTTCTCCTCCCAGCATAAACATATCAAATCGATAGCATGGAAGTTCAATGTATTTTGTAATCTAGTATCTGTAGATAATTTTTCCCCAGCCATACCATATGTTTTCTTTGTGTTGCTACTACTGTTATTATTGATACCAATACTTCTATAAATAGGTCCAACGTTCTCATGTATTCCAACGCCAGTTGTCAACATTTCTGATTATGATCTTGATAACATATTGATACCTATAGAGAGTTATCTTTGCGCTCAGTACCAGCTGGTGCTAGCGTACCCCCACTGCAGGGCTATGTGCTACGCGTGTTGCATGTTTCATCTTATCGTAAACTGACAAGTTAAAATTTTAGGGATATAATCATGAAAGTTTCTCTAAGACTTGTATATATTAAAAAGCTATGAAATAAGAGAACGCCGCTACCGCTATGAATTGTATTGCGTTCTTATGTTGCAAGTGCCAATATATTGTCAAGCAATTATTCAAAGAAGTCTTTGACAAATTGCTGAGCTATTTACAAACGCCGTGATTTCACGTAGACATATGTCCGGTATAATGACAGCCTTGTATGGCAGCGTTGACCAGACCGGACATTATTCTCTGGACACGATGACCAGGGATATCATTAAGATATCATGTTCATGTCCGGCAATTCTTCCAGTAGAAACATGATCCCCCCCAAATAAACTTTTTCTGGACATATGTATAATTTTAAACATTAATTCGAATCGTGATCTTTCCTATTCATCAAATATCTAAATTTAAATAAGAGAACATGGTCATACAGCCACACAGGTAAATCGCGTACATATGTCGTACGTGTCACTCATGTCATTTAATTATGTCACGCAAAGAGTGCTGAACGATTACCGTACTGATGAGTGGTAATCTTACTCAACACTGCACGTGTTGGATCACTGAAAAGGTAAACAGCTTATTAACTCGACTTCTATCCTCATTATAGCATATACACATTGATATCAATATTAATCTGGGATTTGCTACATAACGTATAATCTGATCACAATTATACAGCTGGCCGGGATATTAGCTGTGTACACCGATTCCAATCCTCCAGGTAACACTCCCAGGCAATGAACATGGCAATGGTTTTCTGACAATGGTCTTCTGGCAATGATCTTCTGGCAATGGTCTTCTTGCAATGGTCTGGCGTGAAACAAATGTTGATGCTGGCAATCGTCTCCCAACACGCTGTTAATCGCATTCACTACAATCGTGTCCTAAAAATGTTATTCTTTAATAAGGAATATTTATTTTAAACACGAGTTTACTTCTCTTTAAATTAATTATTTTGTTATGGTTGTACTTCAATTTTATTTTCCCCTTTTCATTGCGTTTGATAGAATTCTATGGAACAGATTTCCAACGTTACTAAAGAAGTTCACAGCTAACGTTAATAAGTTTCCGTGTCAGTGCTCTTTCATTGAGTTAACCAGCTGTTAATCTAGACGCATAGCAATATATTAAAACTTTACGTTGATGTTGGATTATAAATAGTTTTTCCAAGGCATATAATCACGGTTTGTTGACATATTTCATGGTCAAACGTATTTTACCTGAAATTTACGTTAATATTGGGCAAACAGATATTTTTTCCCGTAGATCCCACTGGTTTCCAATATTTTCATGTTTTCATTTTTGATATTTGTTTATCGTCTTTAACGTTTAAGGGTCGCAACACCCTCAGCCGTGCTGGATAATAAACTGTCGACAATTACGGGCAATATATGCAGATGTATACCAACAAATTCAGGTCATTCATACATTATTCATAGTAGTACCAGCAAGAAATTCGAGACAAGATTTGCAAATTCATGTACGTGTCATCGGTTCGCTCTCTTCGTGTCATCCTCATGAACGTGCGCGCGCGTGTGTGTGCGCGCCTCGGGAAGTGCGGAGGAGGGGGGACTCTGAATGGGGAGGGCGGGGGTGGTAATGTAGATAAGTCCTAGGATACATGCATCCATGCAGCTCGAAATCAAATCTCTCTTTCTTCCTCTAGGCGAGTTCAGTCGTAGGTGTATTTAAATAAGACCACATTTGTAGAAATAATTACTTCGTGGTTTCCTAAGGCAATATTATTTATTGATTATTGTAGCTCTTGTCTTAATTAATACAAATTATACCGAATTATTTGTTCTTATTATTGACTTAACGAGAACTGCATCGTATGGATTTACCCAAAATAACCTATATATATTGCACACAGTTGCGAATATATATAAAATAATTTAGTACTTTGCATTAATGCTTCCTATATAATGATGATTAGTTGTCTACATGCTATTCGGTTATCTTAGTGGTATTTTGATGTGCGTGTATATCGGAGTGGAAAACATTAGCATGAGCTTGACGGCCGTTCAGACCTTTACAGGCATGTCGGTTCTCGTTAATAATGGTTAAGTGTGGTATGGATGATATGTATGTATAGTTGCCTCTAATACACTGCCGAGGTGCCACCCACTCTTGTTGTGGACGATGCACCGTGACCGGCTACCAGATGCGGTACCCCAGATGCAACCAATGTTTGTAAATATTGCCTCCGACGGATGCCAGTATTAATAAAGTTATAGTGTATGGTCAGTTGGCCGCTGTCAGATGTGCAGATAAGTTGTCATCACCGACAGTAGAGTTAATCAAGTATAAATGGGTTTTTTCTCTTCTCCTTCTATCATTTACAGAAGTAATTCAATTACATGTACAAACGTTAATAACGTATAGTGGTTGTGTTTGATTTCATTGGAATTCAACGTTGAACCATTAAAAAATCTATATAATGGTTACAGTTCTCTTTAAATTGATGTTATCGATGTTGCAAATACTATACAAGATGTGTTCTGTTCTCAGCTGCTACTGTGCGTGCGCACGTGGTGTTCAGATGGTGTTCAGGTGAACATCTACACCAGCGGCACGTTCAATAGTTACATGGCCGACGTTACTCAACTCGATCTGTTACTGTACTCGCATCCTCATTGTTACTCAACTAGATCTGTCACTACACTCGATTCCTCAAAGGATGCTCCCCACATTCTGAGGTCGAGGTCGGCGTGACCCGGTATATATAGGTACTGACCACAGAGTTAATTAGAGACCATATACCATGGCCAGACTTTATTGAACTTTAGCTTTATAGCTGTTGGAACAGAGAGGTAGCATTAACACAAGTAGGTAGGGAGCAGTAAACAACGCTAACGTCGCAATCTTTCACTTTATCTCGCGTCAATCTCAGTCGCCTCATCGTTTTTGATGGATGTCCATTTTCATCCGCCTCACGAGAGAGTACCTATTATCGTCCTCGATATAACGCACGTTTGGAATTTTGATGGCTTAGAAGACATGTTTCCCTGTGCCCCGGTCAAGTGGTGAGGTAGCAGATAGATGTCAAGTTGAACAATGCTTATCTGATAGGACTAAACCGTCCATCAAAAGAAATGAAGCGGATATAGTTTTATTTCGCACCGGATATGTATTGTTGCAAATGTGTCGTAATCTACACAGAGAATGAACATTTAATTAATATTCACATATGAAATATAAGAGTTAACGAATTGCCAGTGATTCGTGATATCTTATTCGTGATATCTTATTATTTTTAGATTAGGCCTCGAAATTACGAAAGTTGTTTTTTGAGTACAAGTTCTTGCTGAACTAGAGGGTCTATATGTTCACAAATTCCCATATACAATTTGAGCTTGAGCATGAAACCGTACTCAAAAAGTTTCTAAATAAGGAATATAGTTGCTGCATGCATGCAATCAGAATATTGTGTCCCTTTGTGTCGATATTATTACCTTGTTGAAAACCTTGGTTTATTGATTTCCAAAAATAAAAAGAGTGTGCAATTTTCGATGGAATGTACATTCGCCATTCACAGAAAAACAATCCTCCTTTCACCTTCTTCGCTGATCCATAACTGACATATCATGCCATGATTATGAACTTCACCTCGCTCTTTTAATTAGACAACAATAAAACACTGTCCTGATTATTCCCTCGGGCATCTCCTCGGGCCAAGAAGACCCCGCCCATGTTTCACAACCATCCCTGACCCCCGGGAGAAGCTGTGTGTGGGGCTGACCCTCCCCCGCTGACTGTCATCTCGTACTAGCTCACTCCCTCCCCGATAAACTGCCATCTAATTGACCTTGCTGAGGGGGGAAAGGCAGTTTATTGAAGTTCCTGTCAGCAGCAACTGGGATCAGTGCATTTCAGTATCAGTAGCCAGCTGGTAGCTACTGAGCTACTGTTGCCACTATCGTAGGGGGATCCTTGACAAAGCTTTCTTAGTCCTAAGACCATAGTAGGTAACATGCTCGGACATAGAAGCAAGCACCATACGTAAAAGATGAGATCTTTAAAAAGAAAAGCACCTGTAAAATGAATGTGTTTATAGTTTAATTGGGCATGGCATGAACTTACAACGATCCAGATCTGAGATTAGTTCGCTTAAATGGACCACATGGCCCATCGTCCTGTCCGTCCCACCTGGCCGGGAGCCGCGGTGCATGCTGGGATTGAGCGGTTCCAGATGGGCATGTTGTAGAGCAACTGTCAAGTCGAGCATGCACGAGATACCTATTTTAATTTATGGTACATGCAGAAGCACTGTAGATACATGTAAACACGTGTTGTCCATACATTAATGGGCAGCCTACTCTAGTAGGAGAATATACGTTGCCTGTCAGCATGTACGCGCCGCCCGCACTGGAAGTGATGGTACAATTCGACGTATGCGCTAAGTACCTCGTAGCGCCATTCTGTCCACGTTCCCACTACTAAACGCATCCTTGAATGGTCGTGTGATGTTGGACGACGACTAAGTTATCGTAATTAAAACTGTCCGGTTTTTTTATGTACGGAAACATCCGATGTGACCGGAGTGAGAATTCGAAATGATGCGCTCCTAGATTAGATTGTGACGATCGTGGGTATCCATGAATTTTCGTCATGTTCATCAAACTACAGAGGCTTAAGCTTAATACTGAACGAATCGGAACTCGTTTGATCCATAATTAGGTTCACATCTCCAGAATACTTAGAACTTGTAGAATATCACGACCTCTTGTCATGTCGTTAAACATTGCATTTTATTTTCTGTGGCAATGTGTTTCAGAGGCTGTTGCACCTTTTAATTTTGTAAATAGGGCATAATCACGATCGGGGCTGGAGGTGTTCAGAATAGATATGTGAACGTGGACAAGTATAATGTTCTTGCCAGTTTCCATAGCTGGTACCTTGTCACAGTATGATTCCAGGTTCTGGTAAACACAAACATGTTCCAGGGAACTTCAGCTCTGCGTGTTGTGTGTATTGGCATGACTTGTCCCGGGGCTAGCGTGGTGTAGAGGATTGGTGTAGAGGGTAAATTAGACTTCAACCAGTATGGAATATAAGTATTAATAACTTATGCTTTCAAGAAAACATGTGTTCAAAATATATTATACCATGTATACGGTGTGATCAAAAGCGGTTTTGACTGTTGTTACATATTGAGTTCAGTCCTTGTCCTTGGACTAATTTGGAATTTGTGTAATGAAGAAATTGATAATTATGATTATGATGAAAGGAATTGATTTCAACATTTGCTCAATGAACAGGATCAGACAAAAATGAAACACAGTTCATAGTCCATTCCTTATAATTATTAATTAGTGTAAAACCACCATGTGTAATATTATAAATATATTTGAGGAGAGGACACGGCAAATTTTCCTTTCAATCCAGAAATCTCTTTTTACTTTCAATGTTCTTGTACGCGAATGTTGACTTGTAAACACCCCGCTAGGAGAACCTGCGATTACATTCATGGGTATTTTGATTAAAAGTTACTGTGTTATTTATTGTCTATGACTTGCTATAACACTTCAAGATAGTGTACAGCCCATGAAGGCCGTGTGAGCTCACTGCTATAATGAACTGTGTTGTAGTCGGATCTCTCAGCTGCTCCAAGTATGATCTATGTAATGGCTTCGTACCTAACCATCGCTGAGTGACCCGTTGATAGCGATACCACTTGGAATACAGTGAAATAGCCTTCATTTACACGCCCTCCAGCGTTCCTTTGAACTTTATGACCACTGGAAGAGAAAAGTACATTATTCTGCCAATTATAAGGTTGTTTATCAACACCAGGGTCTGCTCAATGACGTCACTTCCGGGAATATAAGTACGATATTGCAATGCGTGAACACTGTGCTGTAGTTGATGTATGCTGTTCTTTGTGGTGGTAGGACCCTTTGGTTCTTAATGAGATATTGTATAATAATTAGCGAACCTTGATCTGCTAACTAGTTTTACGTATGTTCAAAAGAAGTTAGGAATATTATTCAAAACTGAGGGGGGGGGGGATAGTTTCACATGTTAAGCACGTAATTACTAACAGTTGATTGTACTTAACATCTTCTTGATTATTACACGTACTATGTTCCATATCTTCCTGTTTGGCGTCGGCGAGGCCATATAACATCTATAACAATATCTCTAGCGGTGGTAGTCCTTCAGATGATATTATGGGATGCGCTGTCAGTGTGAAGTTATCCTTTATTGGTTAGTATCATCTGGTACCCGCAGGGTGACGGTAACGCTCAGAGCCACCGGTGTAGCAGGTTTACATTATGCCATAAGGACATGTCATAGTATGAGCAAAATACTATCTAAAGCGTCCTTTAGAACCCCAATGTACAGACCGACTCCGTGGTGCAAACCTTCGGGCGCCTGCCACGGAGTGCGGAAGGTCAGTTTGCTTACGGCCGCGTCATACCTAAAAGACGTTTACAAAAATAGTAGTTTATATCATCCTGCTTGGCGGTCAGCATAAAGGAAACGGGAAACAGCATCAACGGGTGGTCCCTCATAGTCACCTATACTGTTTATGAGTTGGATATTCTTGTCAACTGCGACATTAATATTCAAACGACTAAAACGACTGGTGGTAATCCAGCCTAGCACAATAGCAGACAATAACATACACCGCTCTCCAGCTCCATGCTGTGAGACAAATGCGTCCCAATGAGGCACCAGTCTGCCGAAATGAACTAAGCTGGAAGGCGACTGTAAAAGCATTGAAATACACACTTTAAATACACCCCAATGTACAGACCTGTAGAAGTAGTCGACAAGGAGTTGGTTTAGTTGGTTCACATGCCCCCTACATGACATTGCACTTTCCGTACAATTATTTTTGCGTTATTGATAGTCTTGCACATATGTTCTTCTCTCCTGTAGCAACATAAAGGTACATCCTATACGTACAGTTTACTTAAGCTAGTGCATGCGTAGGCATTATTATTAATAATCAAGGTATGAATTTCAAATTCTGGCACCGGACTTCGCTGATGGGTAGCCTACAGTAAATCTATTGTTCTCGGCGCTGACATGTCACGTGACCTGTTACTATGGACTAGTAGTGACACCTGACACTGACACTGCTATCATGTCCTCGTGTTTAGTATCCCCCTGACCCCCGTGCCCAGGTCAAGTCAGATAACTCGTGGTGTCGGATACCGCTAGTGAGAGAACCGTCCCCGAGCTTGGTCGTGTTTGTTATTCTATGCAATTGGAAATGTCCGCTTGTTTATTTACCTTTGCGAATGCCCGGCATTTAACTGTTCAATAGTGATGGTAATTGTAATTGAGAAATGTAAATTGTTAACTTCGTACGGACGTCCTTCGTGAGAATATTGAATGTAAATAGTGCAGGACGTTGCGCTCAGCTGCTCAACGGCGTCCAGCGTCGGGCCCGCGACTAGTCCGCTAGCTGGAGTCCTACTGGACCCGTAGGCTCGTTGTATTGGTTTCCGGGTTCAAGATATCTGGGCGACCTATATTCTCGAAACGACGTCGTGCTTACGAACTTCTTAGCCTAAGAACAGTTCGTAGCCATACTATAAGAATCAATACTGCAATTAGTACAGTTGTACATTAAACAAACACAACGGTTTGCTTAATACTTTTATGTAAATAATTACAATTATTGAACATGTATGTATTTATCATTCTTAATATTTCTTTCTTCTCTCCCCATCTTTTCTTTCCCTTCTCTTGGAGCGGTTTTTATTTAAGTTGTAATAACTTGTAACCTATCCATTTCGTCTTGAATAAAATATGTTTAAACTAAAATAAGAATCGTTAAGAACTGTCCGTAGACTACGAAGTTCGTAAGAACGTTTCGAGAATAGGTTTCGTGGTTTATTATGGTGTGATGGTCATCTTAGAATCTCTGACAATAATTATGTTGCTGTAGAGTGTGGCTTTATACACTCAACACATGACTATATGCAGGGGCGGATCCATCCTCTCACACCAGGGATACTTTATTATGCTCAGGACTCGCTGCATAGTACCACATTGAAGTTTGAACGTAATTAAAGGTACCCCTGAGGTGCGAGGATTGGGCGGATCCAGAATTTCAGGTTATGGGAGAGGCTCAAAGTGTATTTTAGAGGGGGCTTATATTTTCACCATTACAAAATATATGTTTATAGAACAAATGTTTCCAATTCTAGGGGTGGGTGGGGGCTCAAGAACCTCCTTAACGTCCACCATCTCTCGTACAGGTTCCTACCTAGCATTGGAAGCTAATTCCAATTGGGACCACTGCTATTTGACCCCGAGGTCATTGGCTGAAGGCTAAAGTATATTATTGCAATTATAAAGGTCGGGGGTCATTTACACACGCGATGCTACATTGAAATCGACATAACAGCGCCTTCAGTGAATATGGATATTCAATCTTCGCTTGACCAAAGCTGTCACGTATCGGCCTACAGGTTACGTAACAATATTGTTAAACGTTTTGGTCAGTTATAGAGTTACGATCTGTCACAGGTGCTGCACCTGTTAACACTGACAAAGTACGTGTTATTAACACGAAGAACAAGTGTACTCCAGCGTGTCACATACAGGACTTCCATTCAAGAGTGTCCGGATTAATGGTAAACCTACCAGGCTGTCATCTCAAGAATCCAGATCTACGTCCTTCTTATACCACTCCAAGTATACACAGCTATACAGCTAGATCGGCTCTACAGGAAAGCATTCTCCTGTAAGGATTAAATGGCTATTTGATAAGAAAGATTTTTTAGAAATTAATTCTTCTGCGCGGCACTTGAACATCGAGAAGAAGTGTAATCTAATTCTACGAGTGTCGAGTTGAACGGGCGGGCGGCTCTCAAGCCATTGCTCATTAAATCCAGTTTACCTGTTGAAGGATTAACTTGCATTACAAGTTTAGCGAGTTAACGCTTTGGCCCTTGTTAGGGTAAGCCCTTAATACGGAGAAGTGACTGGTGCGCTCCCTGGCGGACACGGGAGGTAATATCAGATAATGGCAGCAAACAATTGGCCCAGTGAATCTGATATTCAGAAAGATAACGTTTCTATGCTAAGTGAATGAAATTGTGTGAACTATCAATGACGGCCTGTGTGTGTGATATAGTATATGCGTTCTAATTTGAAGACAGGGGTCGTAAATGATAAAATTTGGTAATTGTTGGTTGGTTGTCGGGGTTGAGAGTTCGAGACAGCAATTCGGGAGTCTGTAGGTCATAGTTTGGCGCCATTTCTTGTCACATATCAGTCAGCACACAACAGAAATGACGATAAGATGCTATAGAGATGGAATGTAAATTCAGTTAGCGTCATTGACACTGTTTGCAGGGTGATGAGTTATAAAGATAGACGGTCTTTGTTCTTAGAACACTTCTAAATGCTGTATGTATCATTGGCCATAAAGTCACTATGCACAAGTCTTGGTAGGCGATGGACGCCGCATTCGCTGTAAGAAACAGTGGCTAGATACACATTTACAATTCATTTCTAGAATGAAATTTATGCACAAATGAACTGATGACACCATACACAGATGTATTGGTACTGAATACACTATTCTCTGTAGGAAACAGTGGCTAGATAAACGTTTAAAATTAAATTCAATAATTAAATATATGCGACTATTATTCACTAATGAACTGATGACATCATATACAGATGTATTGGTACTGAATACACTGTTCGCTGTAGGAAACAGTGGCTAGATAAACGTTTAAAAATTAAATTCAATAATATAATATATCCAACTATTATGAACTGATTATATCATACAGATGTATTGGTACTGAACCACCATCCTATTGACAACAGTGCAGTTCGTGCTCCCAAAATACAAGAAACACATGTAGGTCAAAATACAGCAAAACAGTTACATGTACTAAAGAATTGATGACCAGACTGTCACACCAATGAAGTATCTTTGAAACATTGATGTCTCGTGCTCCCAAAATACAAGAAACACATGTAGGCCAAAATACAGCAAAACAGTTACATGTACTAATGAATTGATGACCAGTATAGACTGTCACACCAATGAAGTATCTTTGACACATTGATGTCTTGGCATCCGTTGCTGGCATGAGAATTGAACACGGCATTGATGCCAAATAAGCCTGCTATATTATATTATTATTTAACATGACATCAAACCCGTATAGTATTAATATACGCTGCAGTGGAGTAGAACTTATTGATCTGATTAATGAATAATATTATATTTAGAGTTCGCTGCATAACGTTAAATACAACTTTGTTAGAATATTCTCTTATGAAATCCTTTCTCGTGTTATTTTGTATATAATGTTTTGTTGTTTTCAGCACCTCCACGATGGCTGGTAAACCTCCTACATTCCCACATGCATCCTAGAACGAAACGATTCGACTTCGGACAAAAATCAGGTACGTAGTGTGTTCTAGGAACTAATCCAACTTCAGAACACCAAGACTATTAACCGTGCACATACGGTTTGACATTAATCGGACTGAATATACATCATAGTTGAACACTTTTTCCGTCAGTACGGTACGTATTTTGATGGCATAAATCATTTCATTACGTAATCTAAATCTACACCCTCTGACTTGACCTGACCTTTAGCTGGGTCCCGCATTTCGGCGGTATGAACAGTACAGGTAGCGTTTGAAACATTTGGAAGATAACGAATCCAGTGATGCGTTCGTTCACTTTGATCAGTGGCGTGTGTTCGGTTAAGATAAGATCCCTATTCTTGTAATCGGCGAGTTTGGGAGCTGGCATAGCGTGATGGCTTGCTTGATGAGTGGCCGCACCTATCCGAGGCCGAGCTGCATAGCGGCGCTATCTGGACAAACTCAACCACGGTTGAGAATTACTCTCGCGAGACTTCAAGAGAAGCTGTTTGTTCTGTGAGATTTCCTATCACTTCCTATCATTTGTTTTATTCCTTTAAAAGCTTTTGATGAGATAATAGACGTGGTTGTTGCTTTTGTGATGGGCTGTCGATAAGCGCAGCGGAGAGGACAAAGATCAGTTTGTAACATTTGGCTGTTCTCATTTCCGGTTGTATCCCGAGCGTTTACAATCATTGTACTACTTCTCAGGGGCATCAAAATATCTCTCCAGTCCATTACACACTGAATGGCTCTTGGTAAATTTCGTGTACTTATTTAATTACCGCCGTTGTATATTACCTTTACAACTGGCATTACAACAACAAAAATAGCCGTAATTATTCTGAAATGAAAATATTTATACAGAATATATATATTTGTTTTATCAAATATATTTATGATTTACAACAGATGCCTTCCAATTGATTTGTCTTCTCAAAGTCACGCACAACTTGTAATTTTCTAATAAGTTACTATATTCCATGTCCGTATCTTCATTGTCCCTGATCTTCAGACAAACAATATTACGAAATTTAAAAGTACAGTTTAAACAGCTAGTATTTCAATGGATAAAAATCGTAGTTACGCTCACATCGAAGCTCCCAAAAGTTGCTACATGATTTTGACTGGGATACTAAAAGTTTAAAAACTAATATTTGGAGGTGATGGTGATTCTTTGAGCCTGTCACCCTGGTCATTGTTCCAGTACCATATTTAATTACCTATATTTCAATAGCAAACGACCATTACCTACGTAAGTAAGTGCGTACATACGTAAGTACGATGCTCATTTGTCTGCGAACCAACACACCGAGACGGTATCAAACACTTTCCCTCCAGTTAGTAAACGTAGATGTTGTCATGAGTCGCAGTGTTTGGTATAGATAATCATCTGTACGGTGAAAGCTGTTTGTTTTTGTAACAACTCCCAACTTACACACGTAACTGACGCCAAAGAAGCTTAGACCGAGACCGAGACCGAGACCGAGGCTGTGGTCAGGGAGGTCTATGTACCTATTGCATCTCTTCACGTTACGCCATTGAATTCTCTGGAGTACACTCATATACCTGCCAATGTTCCCGGTAATACGCACTCCACGCACTGTCAAATATTACCTCTTGTCAAACAGTTATTTAATAATCCAGTGTAGTGCACTGTGTGGAGCCCTGAAGGACAACCCGAGACATTCTGGTCCAAGTTACCTAGCAATATATCTCTTGAATACGAGATTAACAGACCGGTGTCGACCAGCTCAGGTACCCTAATTGCAATTAGCGCCCCCTGTCGCCAATCCTTCCGGTCCCGACCCCCCTTCTACATACCTTGACGAACCATTCAGGTTCCCTCGGGCATTTTCGTAACTATAATGTTTACGGGAGGTCGTATATTAACATTCATTGTGTTCGGTTGATGGGTGGACGGACGAGACATTTGATAATAGTAAACTACTGCTATCAGTTACACAAATTATGTAGGAGTTTGTTTGAGATAAAACGAATGATATGTGTTAAATGACGGTGCACTTTGACCTATACAATTGAACTCTATACAGTCAAACACGTTAAATACTAGTAATAGGCTATGCTAATTTTAATAGTAGTAGCTATGCTTATATAAGAATGTCGACCAAGAATGACTTGAAAGACATTAAACATGTTGGTGACATATGATAAATGTCAATATTATTTAATTTGAAAGACTGATCTTGTAAACTCTAACTGAAATTGTGATTTTCTTCATCTGTTCATCGTCAACATGTAAACATGTTAATGTTCCAGTACTTATACTAATTCCAATACTATCCTATGTACGTCTACATGTATATGTAGAGACGTCCTCAGAACACAGGCCATTATGATATTCGTTCAGTTATAATATATAATTTATTACGTCAATTTAGAACAACATGCACTATTAGATGTTTCTGTTACTCCATGTATAAACATGACTTCATATAAGGATGTACGTGTTACAGAGCACCAGACCCCGGAGAGATACCTGAAGAAGGACTGCTGCCACAACCACGGCGTCTGTGTCCTAGGGAGCTTCTGCCAATGCACTGGGTATGGTCTATCATTCAATCCTCTTAAAGGCTCGTTCAGACCTAACGCGTGCGACAGCCGCAACGATTACACGCATGGTTTTCCATTGTTTTGCTGAGGAGGTCGTTGTACGATGCTCTTGTAGTGCTACAACTAGGCTCCCGCCACAATAGAAAGCGTTGACCTTACAATAGTTGTAGCCTACAAGAGAGTCGTACAACGGGCACCTGGACCACAGAACAGTTTCCCGCACGATTTCGATGTGAACAGTTCATGCGTTTCCCGCTGCGGTAACCGCGTTAGGTCTGAACGGGCCTTAATCTAGATCATATTCTGCTGTAACATACCAGCCGGATATGAGTAAAATAATATTGAAAGCTACCGGTATCATAACAGCTAAACCCTAATCAATCTCCATTCACTCGGGAACCTTTTGTAATGGGAAAAGTTCGCGAAAGTTACCTTTCTGACGCGATATTGATAGGATGCACTGACTGTAGAGTCACTGACAATGCAGTTATAATACTTGGTCTGTCAGTACCAGCCGGTGCTCGCAGGTTTACTGCAACATTCAGCGCTACGGAAGTTGCGGGTTTCCTCCTGCCCTAAACTGACAAGTCGTGATATTAGTAAAAGATTATAGAAAGCGACTTTAAACCCCAATACAAAAAAAAATAAGGAAATGGGTCTGTTAACTGCCAGTGATACTATACATGTACACTTATTTGTCCACATGTCCTAAATACCAAGGTTTTAACTATTTTGATATTTACTTGTGTTATCTAGTGTAACACGTCGTTTAAGTTTAATAGGTAATTAAAGCAGATATCGTAATTAAATGGACCTTATTTATTTAGGCTACAGTCGACAATTATCATAAAATGTATACTTACGTCAGTATATTCAGTAGGCAGATTCGTTCTCTTGGATTACAAGATACCTGTTTAACATGGGTGCGACATTTTATATTTTGTCATATTCCTGTTTCCTCATATATGTTCTCATATTCTATATGACCTACTTGACGTGTTTGCAGGGAGTTCTACGGCCGGTATTGTCAGCACAGACTCAAGTCCAGTAAGTGCGGGCCAGTCCAACACGGGGAATGGTGGGAGACCGGATGCAGTTTGTGTCGCTGCTACAACGGACATCCGCTCTGTCTTGACGGAGTCTACGGAAAACCATGTGGTAAATATTACATTTGTATTTGTCTTATTGACTATCCGCATCAAGGTTACTCTTTTTTTAAGATGTAGCTGCAGAACTGCCAGAATAGATAGCAAAATAGTAAACGGGGCATCTTATAGCTACAGTTCTGCAGCTAGTGAAGATGGTGCATCATCTGTTCAACACGGGATTACATCCACCACATAAATTCAAATTCAAACGAGGATATTATTGTATTTATTTCAAACTCAAGCACGTACTATATCACTGCTAATAGTTAATAGCCATGGCGCTACCGTGTAGTCATGATGTCTCATCACCCTGTGTCCTATTGCAGATGCCAGCGTGTTCTCCAAGGACTACAACCCGGCAGATCCCTCCAACATCGTCAAGATCCACTACCTAGAGCCCGGCGAGACTTACCTGGAGAACAGTTGGGCCACGACCAAAGCTCCGTCCAGTGTAGAGAGGGCTCGCCCACACCTAGTCTTCCTTGCAGTCACTGTTCTCGTCCTGGGTACTGGCATCGCGTGAAGTTCGGGAGGGATTTAACATAGATCTGGATCAACCTCCGTCAGAAGCTGCTTCCAAGTCCGCCAGAAGATAAGCTTCAGTGATGTGGATTTGACAGGAACTGGACGATGGCATCTGCTTCAGGGGATCAAGTCAGAAGGGAAGACTCGGTTATTGCGCCTATGACGTTGACGGGTTCAGAACTCGCGTGTGATGAACTTCTGACTAACGTTGCAATAGCCTGCTGCTGATGTTGTTGTTGAAGTACCAGCAGACTGTTCTCTATTCCCTCGCGATACAAGAACGCCGAGATACTTGTCTGCCGGAAGTGTTCACGTCATGCTGCATCAGGATAGAGTCGCATTTGTGTCTTTGACCTGTCTACATGTGCAATAGACATTCAATGCGTGTTAACAGCTGTGTTAAGCCACACAGATGACACCAAGGAACTGTAAGAATTGATGTGCTACCTGAACATATTCCGTGGCTCTTGAATATCAAGGGTGACATTGGGTAAGAGGTCTTCACGTGGTTCCTCAGGATCTGAGAGCTGACGAATTGCAAGAACAATTTGCAATGAGGTAAAGCCTCCGATTGAAGACTGCCATTCAGGGCAAATGACGGACTCTTGAACGCAATCCACCCAACCGTGTCCGCCATAGTGTCTACATAGTATTACATGTATAATGGAAAGTCATAGTGCCAAAGAATAGGCACGACAATTGGCGATTCTACTCAGGGAATTTACATGGTGATATAACATGCTGCTTGTCCACTATTAGTTTAAACATGTTCTGACAACCTCTCAGTTAATATTGTGATATATATTTACGACAAAGTGCGTGTACAAAGAATGTTTTCATATTTATTTATATTTATACAACAATGAATTTTGTCGTTTCCGGTAGTGCCAAGCTATAGCCCATAGATATAGTATATAAAATTATTGCACCATGTTTCCACTATACATCTTATCAGTTGAAACATGGACCCTTTGCATAAACGTGCTCTTGTAGATAGTAGCAATGTTGGACAAGAC
This sequence comes from Lepetodrilus galriftensis, assembly GCA_032361785.1. NCBI lineage: Eukaryota > Metazoa > Mollusca > Gastropoda > Lepetellida > Lepetodrilidae > Lepetodrilus > Lepetodrilus galriftensis. The sequence continues at coordinate 1,894 of JAUTBZ010204748.1, read as the reverse complement.
TGCCGAGTGTTTAAATGTTGTAGATTGGCATTATTTCCCATGCAATGAAATAAGAGAAAGATATATTTAATTGTCGCAGTTTAGTATACGGGTATTTTAGCTAAAATCTACAATATTGAAATGGTATACATGTATTTTCATAATAAAGAATTAAAAATCTGTCGTCCTTTCATCATCATGATTGTGTATTATTCGTTTGGTTTATAACATCCACATGGTTTCTACCCGTTTTTAAGATTAGTTCGTGGCTTGAATGTGTTTTGGTGCATATGCCCTGCTGGAACTAGTCCATATTTCAATGGAATATCCTGCATTTTGAACAAAGAAGATTGCCAGGCAAGGCAACAAGTACCATCTTTTAACGTCCTTATCCGGACTAACTGACCTCCAACCTCTGGCCTTGGGGGGTAGGTCATATTCACATGGGAACCATACAAAATCTATAACAGTAATAACTTACAAGTGTACATTATTCTTTATTCCACTTCCACGCATATTTCAACAATCAATATGTTCCAGCATTGGTCAACAATACACAAGAAGATATTCTTCAAATTTACAAACTATACGTTCACCCTGTACTTTTCTATTACTAGATACCAGATGTAAAAGTTCAGTCAAGTATAGATCTGATAGATGACATGATATTAAATGATACTACCGGGTATCTAACAGTTTATATAAGGAAAGCTTGTTTTATATTACATGATTCGGGAGAATATTTTCAGAGACATCATGCCCCTCAGTCTAATCAGTAGAATGAACATATATTACATTCAGGTAATGGCCTTCACAGTTCACATCTTGTATAGCACCCAATCTATACTGTTCTTATATTAACACACACACGCACACACACATACAAAAGCATCACATAAATAATGCCTATGCTGGTTTCCTGATATACATAATAACGACAAAATAATGTACCAGACTGCAAATTGATACAATGTTAGTATACACAATTCTGATTACCGTAGTGGGTCTAAAAAGAGGATCCATGAATACATTTCTTTTTTTATCTATGGTGGGTAATACTAAATTAGTTCGAACTAAGTAAAGTGTTTACATGTGAATAACATAATGAAGTATTATGTACGTCACTTGATGTAAATCTAAGTATACAACTAATTTCAATATGAATGTGAGAATTACAGTAAATCACTTCTTCATGATTTTCTTGAATAAATATTTCTATTGCCACGACAAAACCAAAACTTCTGAACAACACATTCTCACACTGTTGGATGCAAGCACTACGGTAGATAGCTTCAAGAACATGGAAATTATGGCAATTGATAACATAAATTTTTGGTGTTTGCGTACTATTGTAAAAATAAGCCACCAGAATACTTCATGTAATCTATTCTTGGTAAAAAAAGAAAGAAATTGCAATCTGAGTTACCTTTCTTCAACACTCACACGAACACTCAAACTGTGGAGACAATATATTCCAAACTTGTATAATGTAGGATTAGAATGCGCACTACATTCACAAACCAGAATAACCCACAAAATAAACTATTACAAAGAGGAATTCAGTTGTACAAGACTGAAAACGCAAAATCTCAACAATCGTATAATCCAACTAATACAGTAGTTTCGTATTCTGACGAATAATATCAGTACATCAATAAAAGTACTTTAAAAAAACCTAGTCGGGCATCAATTTTCAGCACTGTACAGGAGACTGTATTGTGGAGACCTGGGTATCCTTTCACAAAGCTATCTTACTCACTAACAGACCTTGTAGCACGGTTGTGATTTCTTTCCCATACCTTCACCATTATAACCCAAATTATCTTAATCCCAGTAATCTATCGAGGGGTGGAGCCTATGTGTGAATAACTTCAAGGGTGGAGCCTATAAGTGTTCTCTAACTTGTAATATTTCG
>JAUTBZ010204637.1:0-21147 GCA_032361785.1 Lepetodrilus galriftensis | reverse complement strand
GTCATTTTTGAACGTGTTGGCGTGAATAAAATTTGGTTAGGGCATCTGATGATCTCTGTCCCAATTTTAGGCTATATCGCGATTGGAATTGTGTCTCGCTCTGTGCTGCTCAGCGAATTTTATATTTCTGGTCGCCGTGTGCCAGCTTTTTTTAATGGTCTTTCTTTGGCAACGAATGCTTTAGGCGGCGTTGGTCTTATTGCGATAACAGGTGCGATCTTCCTGATTGGTTTCGATGCTTTAGGTATGGTCGTGGGGATGGTTGGCGGGGTCTTTATCATGGCGCTGTTCTTTGCCCCTTATTTGCGTAAAGTTGGTGCTTATACCCTGCCGAGTTATTTCCAAGAACGCTATGATAGCTCTCTATTACGTCTAACGGTGCTTCTTCTTTTGATACCGCCAGCACTTTTGCTGCTGAGTGCTGAATTTAGAATTGGCGCTAGTATTTTGTTTTGGCTGACCACAATTTCTTATTCGACCATTGTTATTGGTATGGCTATTATTGTCGGACTGATTACCCTTCCTGGCGGCATGCGGGGATTAACATGGACACAGAGCGCGCAAGGTATTGTCATCTTATTGGGTGTTTTGACCCCGCTTACTTTTTTAGCCCTAAAACATACAGGCTTGCCTCTGCCGCAATTTAGTTATGGTACTTTGTTGCAGCCTGTGGCAGAAATGGAAGCTATTCACGGTATTTCAGCTATTCGGCCTTCAAGCTTAGAAGAAGGTCTCCCCATTTATGATATGGGCTATATTACAAAACCATTCTTGCAGTCTTTTGGTGCTTTTAGTTGGTTTCAGTTTATGTTGCTGATGAGCATTTTTGCAATGGGGGTTTCTTCATTGCCAAGTTTGTTAATGCGTTCCAATTTGACCAGCAGCGTTGCTGAAATGCGCCGCTCTATGGGCTGGGCGGTTTTGATCTTAGTGGTGCTCTTATTATCGCTGCCCGCGCTGGCTGTTTTCGCTAAATATCTGATTTTGAAGGTGGTGATTGGTCAGCCTATCACCCATTTACCAGAATGGTTTCAACGCTTAAATGCTGTCGAATTACTCTCTATGACGGATCGTAATAAAGATGGCATTGTGGGTGCGGAAGATATTAAAATCGCGCGAGATGGTATTTTGCTCATTATTCCCATGATTGCAGAATATCCCTTTGTGATTGTTGGCTTTTTAGCCGCCGCAGGGCTATCAGCCTCTCTAGCTGCCGCTGGTGGTCAAGTCGTGGTCATTGCCAATAGCGTTAGTAGTGATTTCTTTCATGGCTTATTGTTTCACCATGCTTCTAATACAAAACGATTATTGGTTTCTCGGATAACTCTGATTGCGGTGCTGATTGTAGGTGTTACCCTCACCTTGACGCAAGAAACAGATGTCTTACAAATGTTAATCTGGTCACTTAATTTATCAGCCTCAGCTTTCTTCCCCGCTTTGATGTTATCAATTTGGTGGAAAGGGTCTTCTGCACTTGGTATTTTGGCGGGGATGATCGCAGGATTTACGGTCTCTGCTTTGATGATTTTGGGAAGTGTTTTATTTGGTTTTGAAGGGTTTTTACAGTTTAGCGCGATGACATCTGCGGCCTTAGCCGTGCCTCTTAATTTTCTGGTGGCTATCTTTGTGTCTATGACATTGAAACCCTCTGAAGAGCTGATGGCGATTTGTGATGAGATGCGTGTTGCTGGAGGAGAAACCTTGTTTGATAAGGCAGAGCGTATTGAAGCACGCCGAAACCGTGCGTAATAGGGTCTATCTTAAGTGCCTTCATTCAAAGAGAGGCATGAGTTTATTGGTAAGGGAGTACAGAAGTGAAAGATTTTTTGACAGATTTGTTTTGGTGGGTTCCTTTTGGCAGCGTGCCAGAGGTTAGCGCCAAAGAATTGCAAAAAAAGATAACGAACAAGAAAACCGCGCCGAATCTTATTGATGTGCGCACGGTTGGTGAATGGAATGGCGGCCACATTGCCAAAACCTTAAATGTGCCTTTGAGCTTGATACGGGCGCAAACGAAGGCATTGCCCTTTGAAAAAGAGCAGCCTATCGTTGTGATTTGTCGCTCTGCAACACGGTCTATTCCTGCGGTGCGGGTATTACAAAAAGCAGGATTTTCAGATGTTCGTCAGCTACAAGGTGGCATGATGTCTTGGGAAGCAAGCCGTTATCCTGTTAAAAAAGGCTAGAATTGTTTGCGCTTGGTCTTCTTCGTTAGGCTGTAGCATTTGTGAGATCTTTTTCACCTAAGAAATGTAATGCTACTTTACGGCTATGCGCTTTAGAACGATGCTCAATCACAAATACGCCCTGCCAAGTGCCTAACACTGTCTTACCATTTTGAACAGGGATTGTCAGTGTGGTTTGGGTCAGCATGCATTTAATATGGGCTGGCATATCGTCTGTGCCTTCATTAGAATGACGATAGTGATCTGCTTCAGGCGCGAGGCCATCCAACGAATCCAGCAAATCATATTGTACGGTAATGTCAGCATTTTCTTGAATTAGAAGAGAGGCTGATGTGTGACAAATAAAAACGGTGAGAAGGCCGCTGGTCACATTTAGGCTCTTAATCCATTGGTCTAGTTGCTCTGTAATTTCTGTAAAGCCGCGACAAGGGGTTTTAATATCTAGCATGGAATGATCTTGATAGAGTGCTGTTGTGTCAGCATTCGTCGGAGTGTTAAAGCCTAATTTCATGTAATTTCCTAAAAGAGAATATTAGGTAAGCGGGGCAAATAAACTCTACCCACGCTTCCTTCAGAGATTTATTTTTCTATGCTTTATATCGGTTCTCATAAGGGATCATGTTTTTAAAATGATGGTCATTGTTAGAATATGCACTATAGCGGCTTGATACTAAAAATCCTGCCTTATGAGAGTGACGATTATAGCGGTGTACCAAAGTCTTTATCATCTTCTCGTAATTTTTTACCAAAAGTTTTAAAGCGATCGATCATGCGTTCCATAAAGCTCATGACTTTATCGACATCTTCTTCTGTAGGGAGTTGTAATTTTTTGTTGGAAGATTGTCCGCCATTTTTGCTCATTTTAAAAACTTCTTGCTCAAGTTTTTCAACTTCGGCTTTGAGCTCTTTATTTTCTTCAATCAATTTTGCTATACGTCCTGAGATGTCTGCATCACCACCATTTTTGGAGAGGCTCTCACATTTCCAAGTGCCGCTTTTTTTATTACAGATAGAAACGGCCCCTGTATGGGTATCAAGCCTTAAAAACCCGTCATCAGAGGGTGTCATAGAAAAACGGTTACTTTGCGCGAAAGCAGGGGAGGCTACCATCATTAAAGCAATGAGCGGGAGAGATGTTTTTAAAAGTGGCTTCATGATAAGGATCCTTAAGGTTTACGGTGTGAATAGAGCTTACAATAGAAGAACGTAAGGCAGTCGCTCTGGTTATTCAAGTAAATGGCTTGAATATCCTAATATTTGATTTCTTCGGAGGCATCAGGCTGTGACGATGATAAGCGTCATGATTGTTAGATTTTGAGCTAATTGCTTCGTTCAGTAACGGTAGAATTTAAAGACCGTTTTCTTATTATGCCCTGTCTAAGCGTTTTTTTCAACGTTTGAGAGCAGCAAAACGAATCATTATTAAGTCATCTCTTTTTCCTGACTGTTATGCAGGTTGCTATTGAAGCATTAATTGAGTGCTCGCATTTTAAAAGTCAATAATATTAAAGTGTTGAACCTTGTTGGTATAGGGAGTTTACTCGCCTGTCAGGTCTTTTTGGGATGATCTAAATTTTATCACATTAAGATTAAATTAATCATTTTGCTTAAGATTACGAAGAAGAGAATTAAATATTGTATTTTTGCGCAAGATCGTTTTGTGTATGCGTCCTTGAAAAAATGCAGACCAATAGGCTTATACTTTTCTAAGCCCATTATTTTGGAGAATCACGTGGCGCAAGAACAAAAAAGGGTAAATAGTCAAGAAGTATCAAGCAAATCCTTTGACGATATACTTGAGAGAATGCGAAGTCGTGTCTCTGAAATATCTGATCAAGGAAGGGTGAGGCAGATCTTAGATGAAGATCAGCCCGATACTGAAGGCAACACAGCAGAAGCTGCGGTTCTGAATGAAGGCGAACAAGACCGCGCCTTTACTGAAATGTCTAAGCAAATTCTGAACCCAACGCAATCTGATGAAGGCGTTAGCAATGAAGCAACAGAGGATAACTCTGCCGCTTTGGACAATGATGAGACAAGCTCTCTCATTGTGGAAGCACCTGAATATGTTAAGGAAGATGAAGAAGAAGCCGAAACATATAGTCAAATTTTAGAAGCGCTACAAATGAAAGACTTAAGTAGCCTTCGAAGTGCTCATCCAAATGAATTAGAAAAGATTATATCTTCGCCTGCAAAAGATAGAAAAGAGAAAACTGCCAAAGATGAACATGGCGTTATTATGATGGGTGCGCCTAAAGAAGAAGATGAAACTGAGGTGTCAGAAGTGATGTCGGAAGACGACAATGCTAATGATAGTGATCAGCCTGCACAAACTGCACAAACTGTTGCATCATCTGATGAGAGTTCAGAAGAAACTGTTATTGATGAAACGCATGTTGTGAGCGAAGAAGAAGCAGGCAATGGTGCTGAGGATACAGCAATGACAGCAAAAGATAAGGTTGAAACACCTGTGACAGCTTCAGCTGGAGCTGAAGAGGTTGAGTCTGATGCAGGCGGTGAGTCTGTTGAAGGCACAAAAAGAGATTATACACTTGCTTTCGATCGTTTGACAAAAATAGCTTCGACTATGGGCAAATCTCTGGATGAGAAGAAAGCTGACGTTAAGGCAGTTCCTGAAGAGACTGTAAGTCTTAAAGAAGTGTCTGAGACTGTAGAAACTGCGAAAGCTATTAAGGAGCCTGTTGCGCAGAAGGTTGATCATGCTGCGGAATCTAAAAACAGTAAGCAGGCACAAAAAATAGTTTCAGAAGAAAAAGCTGTTTCAGCTGATCCTGATCCTCTTTTTGCTGTTTTTGAAGAGCGCAATAGTGAACATAACAAGCGTCTTGATGATATTGAATTGGCTTTACAGTCTCTTGCTCAGTCTCATCAGGATATGGAAAAGCGCTCTACTGCGTTGCTACAGCAACAAGAAGAGTCTTTGCGCCTTGTAACACAGGAATCTCAAAAAGCTGCTGAAGCAACGGTCGCTAAATTGTCTGAGAAATTAGCAGCTCAAGTGGAAAATAAGACAAATCAAGAGCATTCTGTTTTACGCGCTGATATGGAAACGGTTCAAACAGGTTTGTTAGAGCTTGTTAATCAATTTGAAGGATCAGCAAAAAATAACAATAATGCTTATGAAATGATGCAAACATCGCTTGCAGCACTTCATGATAAAATGAATGATTTTGGTGCAGAGCAAGAAAAAATGCGAACTGAACATGTTCCATCTGCTCCAGCTGCGCCTGAAAAAAGTGTGAGAGATCATATTCATGAGGCATTTGCTGCTGAGGAAGTAAAAAAAGAGCCAATATCAGCACCTGCACCAGCACCAGTACCAGTACCAGTACAGCAAGAACAAACACAGGCACAGGCTCAGACTGAAAATCTCTCTTTGTCTTCACAAGTGTTAAGAAATTTTGTCAATGCACCACTTGTTCAGCATCCAGAGAAAACTGATGAGGAACCTCAAAGCCTGTTCGGCAGTAAAAATGGCGCAAATGATATGGGCGCACCTGCTGAAGCAGCAATTCATCGCTCTTTTTCAGGCGAAGAAGGTCATAACGAAACAATTTTAGTTGATAAAAATCAAAAATCGTCAAAAGCCCCTGTATTGTTAGCGGTTAGCTCTATGTTTATGTTCTCTGTTGCAGGGTTCCTATTCTATGATCACTATCAAAAACAAGGTGGTCTTAATGTTGAGCTAGCATCAAGGTCTCAGTTTAAGGAAAAAACAGTTGCTCGTAATGCCGTTGGTAATAATGCCTCAGGTCTTATTGGTGAAAAGAAAATTGTAGAATGGACGTATAGCGGTAAGAAAAAGGAAAATGTTGCTCAGCTTGCTAAGACAGAGAAAGTTTTAGACGGTAAGGGGCTTAACAACTTTACAGATGTGACAAGCAATACAGAAATTATTGAAGTTGCCAGTGCGCAAAATACTGCACCGCTCACGACCAGTAGTATTGGTGGCAGTTCTTCTTTAAGTTTGGCAAAGGAAAATATCAGGAAAAAGTCAGGCAGCTTTAAAAGGCCATCTGTTCTAATTGGTTCTACTTCTTTGCGTCATTCCGCAGGGAAGGGTGTTGCTTCAGCAATGTTTGAAGTCGCAAGACGGTACCAAAATGGTAAAGGTGTTAAAAAGAACTATAAAGAAGCTGTGAAGTGGTATCGCCGTGCAGCTGAAAAAGAATATGCACCTGCTCAATATCGTCTTGGCACGCTCTATGAACGTGGTCGCGGCGTAACAAAAAGCATTGAGAATGCGCGTGATTGGTATCGCCGTTCTGCTAAGCTTGGCAATGTGAAAGCTATGCATAATTTAGGGGTTATTTTTTCAGGTCAAAAGAAAATTAGACCTGATTATGCTCTGGCAATTCAATGGTTCACGAAAGCTGCTAAATATGGTCTGGCTGATAGTCAATTTAACTTAGCGATTATCAACTATAACGGTCTTGGCAAAGCAAAAGACATTGTTGAAGCCTATAAGTGGTTTGCATTGGCTTCTAAAAATGGCGATAAAGCCGCAAAAGAACAACAAGAAAGTATTGCTCAAAAGATGAAGCTTAAGCAAATTATGGATGGGCGTAAAAAAGCAAATTCATGGCAGAATAAGACTATTCCTACAAAATCTAATATTGATTTAAGTAAGAAATATTCTTGGCAAGATTTTGCAGAGCTTTAGTGCATAGTGCGAGCAAATCGAATCAATTTGCGGGCCTTCGATATGCGCCATTAAAGGGCTAGAGCAAGGTCGCCTGACCGAAATTGCTTGCAATTTGCTTTAGAATATTGAACATGTTTTAAATTATAAATATGCTGATTTATGTATGGCATTTTTGCAAAAAAAGACCCACTCTCTATCAGAGTGGGTCTTTTTTTATTTCTCTTTCAGTCGCCACATATAAGCGAGCAGTAGTGTGCAAAGCGTTAGCAGCATAATTTGCAGAAAGGGCTTCTGATGTAACACGGCAATGGAAATAGCAAAGGTTAAGGTGATGATGATCATCGCTTTTTTCTTTGAGCGTGGGGAAATTGTTTTGCTTTCTTCCCACTGTTTGAGATCTTTGCCGATGTAAGGATTTTCAAGCAGCATTTTATGAAAGCGCGGAGAGCTTTTAGCAAACAGAGAGAGCGCAAGGATCATAAAAGGTGTGGTGGGTAATACAGGTAAAACAACCCCAATTAAACCCAGTATCACACAGAGCCAGCCCAAAATAATTAACACATATTTTTGAATGTTTTTTTTCATTATACTCCTGATAACGTAGCAATCTGAATTTCAAGTGGTGCTTTTGTTCTGTACTGTAACGAAGCCTTCGTTTAAGCGACAGCGACTTGTTATATTAATTGCGCTAAAATTTATAGAAAATTTTAGATTTGTTTCTACCAGTTCGTTAGCTGATTTTAAAGTTAAAAAAGTGATTCATAATGATTGCAGAAAACTGTTATGATAATATCACGCTTGTTGATTAAGCCAAGTGGTTCAGTTGGTTATGAAGTTTCATTCTTCTTTATTCAGGAAGAATTAGAAATAATTTTGGTTTTAAAGGTCAGCAATATTTTGCCATTTTAAGCGAATCACTTATGGTAACTTAATAAAATCTAATATTGGGGCGTGAAGTATGAATTTAACATATAACCTTATCTATGCTGCGCATTGCAATGGGACGCATCATAAAATAGCGATGGATTCACTGCGTTATCTTAAAAATGATGATCAAAATGACTGGCGGAAGTTGTTTTTGACCCATGTTGAGGCTTATGTTGAAGGCTCAAAAGCGCCTGATAAAACATTTAAAGATTTCAGAAATCATGTTTTGCATGTTCGTGATAATTTTTGGGGTGGTGCAGCGAACAAGTCAGCCGAATGGTATGATCGTTTCGTTCATAACTTGAAATTACAAAATTGGCGTGAGGCTATCTATTCTGCTGGCGTTTTGAGCCATTATTATGCTGATGCTATGCATCCTTTCCACACCGCGCAAAGCGAGGCTGAGAGTAATATTCATCGTGCCGTAGAATGGAGTATTTCTAAAAGCTACGATACTCTGAGAGAGCAGGGCATTGAGCAATGGCCTTCGTTATTTGTTGATATGCCTGAAGGAGAGGGCTGGGTCAAAACGTTGGTTCAGCAAAATGCTGCTTTCTCAAATCAGTATTATGAAACTCTGATTACACATTATAATTTTGATAAGGGCGTTGTTGATCCTCTGGAAGGCTTTGATAAGCATGCTAATGAAGCGATTGCTAAGATTTTACGCTTAAGCATTGTCAGCTTTAGTCATGTGCTGGATTGTGCCTTTGCAGAAGCTGGGGTTAAGCCTCTCAAAACGAGCATAACAGCTAAAAGCTTCCTTGCGAGTACCAAAATTCCTTTACGATGGATTACAAGAAAAATGGCTGATTCTAAAGAGCGGAAACTTGTTCAAGCAATGTATGATGAATTGCAAAATACAGGCACTGTAGTGGATAATCTTTCAGCTGATGATCATGCGATTAAAAATCTTTATGAAGCGGAAGTTTTGTCAAAACGGGGTTATCGCGCGAAACAAAAAGAAGCGCATACCTTATTTGCCTCTTCAAGGTCAGAGCGTCGGAATTATAAACGATCAACAGTTAAAGGGGCGCGGAAAAGAGATAAAACCAAGGTTTTCCGCCCTGATAAAACCAATATGAAACAACTTAAGGTGGAGCTTAATAAGGTTCTGCCGACCGATCAAGTGATGCCAACGGATAGCGTTAAAGGTAAGCCATCTGAGGTTATTACCGTTCTGAATAATAAAACGCATCATAACGATATGCAGAAAAATTCTGAGCGCACGAAGCGGCATAATGACCGAAAACCAAGAGAGAAACGTTATTATCTGGCTTTGAATGATGCGGTTGCTGATGGCCCTGGCGTTGGCGATAAAACAGCGCTTAGATTAGCAAAACTCAATATTTATACAGTCGCAGATTTCATTCAGGCTAACTCAGAGGTTGTTGCCAAGGAAATTTCAATGCGCTATGTCGGTGAAACAGATATTGCTGATTGGCAGCACCAAGCTAACTTGATGTGTCATATTGCTGGTTTGAAAGCGATGCATGCAAAATTGCTGGTTGCCAGTGGTGTTCTTAATGCAGAAGCGTTGGCTTCAATGAATGAAGATGTTGTTTACTCAATGCTTTACACGATTTCTTTGAGTGAAGAGGGGCAAAAAATATTGCGTAATAAAGCATTGCCATCTTCTAATGTTGTCGAAGATTGGATTGGCGGCGCGAAGCAATTTTTAAGATCAAAAGTGGCTTAATGCCAGTTCTCATAAGGGATTTTGTTTTCTTAGTGAAGGCAATTCCCAATTGGTGTAATTTAGTGGCTTGGCATAAGAGTCCTGCCTTATGAGATTTAGTATAATGCATAATACCATTGGCTTTTGGGTCAATGGTTTTTTTTGCGTGAGCGCCAAATTTTTAACTAAATTTCAAGTGTCTTTAGAGAAAAGTCTTTTCTTTTAGAGGTGTAGAATTTAACTATTAAAAGATGTAGTTCTTGAAAAATTGTTTACTTTTTATAAAGGTAGATACTAACAAAAGAGTGCATTTTTTAAAATTGGAATTTGAGTTATGATATCTTTAGGACGTTTATCAGAAATTATAACCTTCTTTTTGTTTTTTGTGATGGTTATCAATTGTCTTCACTTTCTGGATGCCCTTGATATTTTGGGCGAGAATGCTTACCCGTTTGTGAGTCCGTTTATTATTGGCTTTTAGACTGTCATAAAGCAGCGCTTCATTTATGAGATCAAATATCATGTTATCCCCTTCAGCCAGTCTTTACGCAAAAATGTGAAATTCGTTGGTCTAAGACCGCCGATTTGGCTTAGAAAGGCTTTACTCTTAAGCCTTTAGTCGTAAATTTATACCAATCTTGATCTAAATGTTGACGAGAGGGTATTTATTTATCTATTATCCTTTTGTTTGCCCAATTCCCATAGTATATTCCAGCCTAATGATAAAATTATATGGATATATTACAAAGAACGCAGGAGCACCATAGGAATGAATAGCGAAGAACTGGCCAAAGTATTTCCCGTAACCGTACCTGATACGGAATATCTTACACAAATGGCTGCTCAATTAAATGGATTGGGCTTTTCTAAAGAAAATACATTACCTTGCGTGGGCATTTGCCGTGATGAAATCACAACGCCTTTTGCAGGAAAAGTTTCTGAAATTTGGGGCGATCATTTCGATTTTGGTGGTTTAGGCGGTCTTATGATTGCTGGTAAAACAGGTTTTGGTGCGGCGTCTCATCATGCGCCAACAACGTTCGACAAACAACGTTTCTTGTTTATCTCGATGGCACATGTTGGCATTACGGCTGAGTTTGAAGTTGGAAAATTTAAGCGTTGCGGTCAAGATCATCAAGATAATGCCTGCGGCGCGCTCGTGGCTTTTACAGGCGAGCTGAATAGCGGTAAAGTTGATGAAAATGTTTATGGTAATGATGTTGAGATGGGCTTTTTAAAACGCCGTCTTCTTAAGATTTTGCCAGCAGGTAAGAAATATGATCTGCTTCAAGTGACGCAAGCAGCTCACGATGCTGCTAAAGCTGATATTGAAGCTTTTGCTGCCGAGGCGCTTGATCCTAAAACAACGGATTGGGCTTTGTTTACAGGCATCCAACTCCACATGCCGCAAGGTGAGTTTATTGCGCCGCGCAGTGGTTCTGCTATGATTGATGGTAAGATGCAAGACCTTTTCACCACATCATAAAGCTTGAATTTGTAGAAAACTTATTTTAAAAGGCCGCTCTTATATTAAGGGTGGTTTTTTTTGTTTATAATGACAGGTAGTATTGCGGCTTGGTACAAGAAGTCCCGCCTTATGAGATTTAGTATTGTAACCTAAAACACAAAAAAGCCCCAGATAATCTGAGGCTTGAATTTGATATAAATGACACCAGCATGACTTTAGTCTGCGAGTAATTTATTAAAAATTTGTTCTTTAATATTTGCCATAACAACTGTATCGCGCTGACCGCCTTTTAATTTAGCGCCAAGCTTTTGAGAAGCCGTTGTGCCAACAGGTTTAAGGTCTTTGGCACGGATCAGGCTTTCTTTCCAATGCATGTCTTTAACTTCTTGATCGATATAACTTTCGATTGCATTTTGAATGAGGCTGTCTGCACTGTCGCCGCGACCCGCTGCAATTTCACCAAGAAGTGTTTGTTGTTCTTCTGTAAGACTGATTGTTGTTGAAACCATAATGCTATCCCCTGCAAACTTTAAATAATGCAATTTTAAAAATTTAAGTGAAACCCTCATAAAGAAATGAAACTTACTGATAGTAGCGTCATTTCTGTTCTACACGTGATCATAAGGGAAAATAACGCATTCCAAAATACATAACTTATTGACTGTGGACAAATGAAGAACAACTCAGAATGATCCGCTGATAAATGTTCTTTAAAGTGCATAAATGCTATGTTTACGCTTTTGTTAATCTTTTATTTAACACTATCATGAGGTAAATAACGGATCAAAACAAATCACTTTCAACCTTAACGAGTTATTAATTTCCTTGCAAGTTAATTTTGCTGTGTTTTCGAGGTTTTAGAAAGGCCAAAACTTGGTCTTACTAAGAATTCTGTCAGAAGGCTCGCGGACGGCCAAGCAAGTGCGCCTTGTTGCTATTTTTTTATCCAACTGTCATGATGGTACTATCTCTATGGTTTAGCGTGTTTAGAAAGGGTTCTGCTGATGCCTCTTATCAAATTTTTATCTTTAATTATGCTGTCTTTTTTAGCACTGTCTGGGCTTCTCTCAAGCAGCACTCTTGCGCGTGATGTTGTGAGCGTTAAAAATATCGGCATGGATTTGGCTCGCGACTTGGCGAATGAAGCTGTGTTGGCGTGCCGCGCAAAAGGCTACCAAGTCAGCGCCGTCGTTGTTGATCGTAGCGGCCGCGTTCGGGCTTCATTACGAGATGATCTCGCCGCGCATTTTAGTCTTGAAATATCAAAGCGCAAAGCCAATATGGCTTTTTTTGCAGGCACGAAATCAGGAGACTTTAAAGCCAAGCGCGGCGACATTCGCCCTGAGTTAAATCATATTGAAGGTTTGATTGTTATGCGCGGCGGCTTGAACATTACGGCTGGTGGCCACCGCGTTGGTGCGATTGGCGTAAGCGGCGCACCTGGCGGTGATATAGATGAGGCCTGCGCCAAAGCAGCTCTTGAAAAGCTGGCAGAACGGCTAGAATTTGCTGAATAAATTGATGGAATATGCTATAGTGTTCTCAAGTTTTGTTTTCACGCGTAAGGAAAGATTGTAACTGCTATGGCACTTTTACCCATTATCACTATTCCTGATAAAAGGCTTCGTAAAGTAAGCGCGCCTGTGGCGGAAGTCACAGATGAATTGCGCGTGTTGGCAAAAGATATGCTTGCAACCATGTATGACGCGCCTGGCGTTGGGCTTGCGGCTATTCAAGTTGGCGCGCCAATTCGCTTGCTGGTGATTGATGCCTCCAACAAAGAAGATGCCCCGCCAAACCCTATGATCTTCTTTAATCCAGAAATTATTGAGAGCAGCGAAGAGACCAACCTCTATGAAGAGGGTTGTCTTTCTGTGCCTGAATATTTTGCAGAAGTTGAGCGGCCTTTAACCTGCACAGTGCGCTATTTAAACGAGCATAATGAAGAAAAGCAGCTTGAATGTACCGAGTTTTTAGCCACGGTTATCCAGCATGAAATGGATCATTTAGAGGGCAAAATGTTCATTGATTACATTTCTAAGCTCAAGCGCGATCGGGTTGTTAAAAAATTAACAAAGCGGGCAAAAGAACAGGCTAATGTTTAATTAGCCAATCTGTCGTGAGGCAGCAGGAAGACGCTGGTTTGATAGCTATGTATGCTCATTTTAAAAAGCTTTCCTTTTGTCATTCTCGCTGTTTGGCGCGGTTTTAATCTTCTTGTAATCTTCGACACCTCCCTTTTATAGAAAGTTCTTCATGTCGTCTTTGCGTGTTATTTTTATGGGTACGCCAGATTTTTCTGTGCCAACCTTGCAAAAAATTATGGAAGCGGGTCATGAGGTTGTGGCGGTTTATTCGCAGCCACCAAGCAGGGCAGGGCGCGGCAAAAAAGAACGGCTTTCGCCTGTTCATAGCTATGCCCAAAGCCAAGGCATTCCTGTTCATACCCCTAAAAGTCTGAAATCGCCCGAAGAACAAGATATTTTTGCGGCTTATCAGGCTGACCTAGCGGTGGTGGTTGCGTATGGCTTGTTACTCCCTAAACCAATCCTTGATGCGCCGAAACATGGCTGTTTTAATCTGCATGGCTCTTTATTGCCGCGTTGGCGCGGTGCAGCCCCTATTCAGCGGGCTTTAATGGCAGGAGATACGCAAAGTGGCGTGATGGTGATGCAAATGGAAGAAGGACTTGATACGGGCCCCTTTTGCATGACATATCAATGCAGCCTAACAGAAAATATGACCGCAGGGATGCTCCATGATGATCTAATGGCAAATGGCGCAGCTCTGATGGTCGAGGCGTTAAGTGGTCTGATGGCTGGGACGTTAGCGTTTGAGGTTCAATCAGAGCAAGGCGCGACCTATGCTAAGAAAATCCAAAAATCAGAAAGTAAAATTGCATGGGATCAGCCTGCCCTTGATATTCATAATCATATTAGAGGCTTATCACCCTTCCCTGGAGCTTGGTTTGAAGTGCAGGTAAATGACAAAACCGAGCGGATAAAAGTATTGCAGTCCGTCCTTGTTGATATTGATGGCTTAGAACCGCAAAAAGCGGGCAGTGTTACCATGAGCAATGATAAAAAATTACCGCTGATTATTTGGTGCGCAGAAGGCGCTATTGCCCCTGTGCAAGTGCAGCGCGCAGGCAAAAAGCCCGCTAACATCGGCGATTTTGTCCGCGGCTTCAAAATGCCAGAGCAGCTGAGTGTTTAGAAGCGCCGCATAACAATGCGTGATAGGACTATCGTTTAAAAATGTAGATTAGGCTAGTTTTGCAAGAGTGAAACAAATTTCTCAATCTTACTTTTGTTGCGATCAACTTTTCGGGTTGCAATCCAAATATCATTGACGCTGGTTATGTTTGGTTCCCATAAAATCTTTAGACGTTTATTTTTCAATAAAGGCCGACATAAATAGCGTGGTAAGACGCTAATTCCCATGTTTAATGATACAGCTTTTCTAATTGGTAATAACCCAGGAATAATGAGTATTGGATCAATTTTTGGTCTGATGTTAAATGCTTGATGCCAAAATCTACGAATAATAGGAAGTTCAGCGGAAAAGCTAATCCATTTTTGATCTAATAAAAAATCTTTGATTTCTGTTAGATTTGCAGACGAAGCAGACAGGTTAGGCGGCAAATTTATTTCAGGTGCGCTGACCAAACAAAAATCCTCTTGATAGAGTTTTAAATAGTCAATATTTGTCATATCTATTCGCTGTGTAGCGATTACAGCATCAAGTTTTCCGCTGGATAAGTTTGTAATCATTTTTTCTAATGCGTTGATTTCCACTCTGATTCTAAAGGGTGAATCTTTTAGTTTTTGAAGTGCATTTTCGTAAAAATAATCGAAGGGTGTTCCAAGCCGAATGATGGGGTTTTCCATGCCAATCGGTTCGTGTAAATGCACGGTTATTTTTTCTAAACCATCCATAAAAGTAATGACTTCGGTATAGAGAGCCTTGCCTTGTTCTGTTGGCTTCATTTTTCGTGGGGTACGTTCAAATAAGTCATGACCGATGCGGCTTTCGAGCGCAGAAATATGCTGACTAATTGCTGGCTGCGTTAAATGGCGGAATTTTGCTGCGCCAGTCACTGTTCCAGAGCGATATACTGCAATGAAACTGCGATACCATTCAAAATCTATCATAAATATATTTATACCTCTTCCTAATTTATATAATTATTATTTTAGTTTTAGGGAATGTAAGGTCAGTTATCAATAAATATTATTGAAATAGAATGGAGCAAGGAATGAATTTAATGCATAGTATTTTGATTGTGGTGACGAGTTTTAGTGAGATCGCACCAAATAAACCAACAGGTTTATGGCTAGAGGAATTTGCAGTTCCTTATCATCTTTTTAAAGAAGAAGGCTATAAAATCACGGTTGCGAGTGTTAAGGGGGGCGCTGCTCCTATTGATCCTCGAAGCAAGCCATCTGTAGAGCAAAAAAATATTTGGAATGAAGCTATTTTAAGTCTTAAAGATACAAGGCCGTTAGCTGGGATTCAATCTTCAGGCTTTGATGCGGTTTTTATACCAGGTGGACACGGCACAATGTTCGATCTTCCTGATAATAAGAACCTGCAAACGCTTTTACAAAATTTTTCGGAGCAGAAAAAAGTGATTGCTTCTATGTGTCATGGGCCAGCAGGATTAGTGGGCGTAATGCTGAAGGATGGCACGCCTCTTGTTGCTGGAAAACGTCTGACGAGTTTTACAAATCAGGAAGAAACTCAAGGGGGGAAGGATCATGGAATGCCCTTCTTACTGGAAAGTAAATTACGCGCTTTAGGAGCGATTTTTGTAGAGAAAGAAAATTGGTCTGACCATGTTGAAGTTGATGGAAACTTAATCACAGGGCAAAATCCGCAATCAAGTAAAAGCACGGCTTTGGCGGTGATTCAAATTCTTAGCCAAAATGAAGGACAATAAAATGAAATATCTTATTATAATACTTTTGATCCTGCAAAGCACCAGTACATTTGCGGCAGAGAAAAAGCTAACGGTACTATTATCAAATCCAGCATGGGATGGTCAAAAAATACCGTTAGGACAGCAATGTCAAAAATTTGGTGGTACAGGCAAGTCTCCCAGTTTAACAGTCACGAAAATACCAAAGGGAAGTAATGCGATTGTTATGGAATTTAGTGATAAAACATACACCCCTATGAACAATGGCGGTCATGGAAAGTTTGGTTTTAGGATAAAGATTGGGCAAGAAACGGTTCAAGTGCCATCTGTGGAAGGACATTCTTTTAAATTGCCCCAAAATTTCTTTCTTATCGAAGCGCATCGCGCGCCAAAATGGGATAAAGAAGGGGCTTATTTGCCTCCTTGCTCAGGCGGGAAAGGTAATAATTACGTTCTGACGATAAAAGCTGTCAAAGAATCAGATGGTAAAATTAAGGATATTTTAGCGACCACAGAAGTAAAATTAGGAAGCTATTAGAATTGTAAACCTCATGTTTCTGTTAAAAGAATAGGATACGAAAAAAGGCGGACTTTTTAAAAGTCCGCCTTTCTTTTATTTAGCTAAATAGTAGCGTGGTATTAGAAACCAAAACGGCTTGCAAAAGTAACTTGCGGTAGCGCTTCAACTTTTTTCATTACATCGTCAGGAATTTTGCTGTCAACTTCGATCAGTGCAATGGCTTCATTATCGTCGCGGCCAAGGTTAAAGCTGGCAATGTTTATGCCTGATTCGCCAAGGAGTGAACCAATAGCGCCAATATAACCAGGCTTATCGGAGTTCACAGTGTAAAGCATGTGTTCGCCAAGATCAGCTTCCATATCAATACCTTTAACTTGGATAACTTTTGGTTTGCCCGTTGAGAAGACCGTCCCTGCGACTTGGCGTTTGCTGCCCGATGCATTGGTCGCTGTAACGCGCATATAAGTGCCATAAGTGCCTTCAGAAGCGCGCATAGTTTCTTCAATTTTAATACCGCGTTCTTGGGCTAAAGTTGGCGCGCTGACCATATTTACGTCTTCCAATACAGGAGACATCATGCCAGACATTGCGGCTGCTGTCAGCGCTTTGGTATTCATGTCACTAATATCGCCAACATATTCAATCGTAACCGTCGCAATACCTTGATCGCAAATTTGACCAACAAAAGCACCAAGCTGTTCAGCCAGTGTAACATAAGGCTTCAGTTTTGGGGCTTCTTCGGCAGAAATAGATGGGAAGTTCACGGCGTTAGTAATCGCACCAGTGAGCAAATAATCAGCCATTTGTTCGGCGACTTGTTCTGCCACTTTTTCTTGAGCTTCTGTCGTTGAAGCACCAAGATGCGGGGTACAAATAATGTTTTCAAGACCGAAAAGCGCATTTTCTTTTGCAGGCTCGTCAGCAAATACATCAAGGCCAGCACCAGCAAGATGACCTGATTCTAAGGCCACTTTAAGCGCTGCTTCGTCAATGAGGCCGCCGCGTGCACAGTTGATAATATAAGACCCTTTTTTCATCTTAGCCAGCGCCGCAGCATCAATGATATTAAGCGTTTTGTGTGCACCTTCTGTAATCATTGGGGTATGGAGCGAGATAAAATCACAATTTGCCAATAGTTCGTCAAGGGTTACTTTTTTCACGCCAAGTTCAACGGCGCGCTCTTCTGAAAGGAAAGGATCAAAAGCCATTGTGTTCATTTTCAAGCCTTGTGCCCGCTCAATAGCGTTTGCACCGATATTACCGCAACCGATAACGCCGAAAGTTTTGCCTGTCACTTCAATCCCCATAAAGCGAGATTTTTCCCATTTGCCAGCTTGGGTTGATGTGTTGGCCAATGGAATTTGGCGCGCGAGTGAAAGCATCATCGTGATCGCATGTTCAGCGGTTGTGACTGAGTTGCCGAAAGGCGTGTTCATCACAATGATACCGCGACCACTGGCGGCTTTTTTGTCAACATTATCTGTACCAATGCCAGCGCGACCAATTACTTTAAGATTATCGGCAGCGGCAATAATAGCTGCTGTGGCTTTGGTAGCAGAACGAATAGCAAGGCCATCATATTCGCCAATTACTTTTTCAAGCGCCAAAGGATCAAGAGTTGTGATCACATCAACTTCAACACCTTTTTCTTTAAACTTGTCTTCGGCTAATTGGCTCATGGCATCAGATATAAGAACGCGAGGTTTAGACATAGGTTTTCTCCGTCGCCAGCCTGTGAAGGCGGCTTTGTTTTGTTGGCTAACGAAAAGTAAGCACCGCTTTTGTTAAAGCGCTGCTTGTTAGCGTAAATAATTAGGAAGTGAAAGATGCGTGTGATGCTTGAAGGCAAGTAAAAACCTGCCCTTAAGTCACAGCACATTTGGAAAGGCTACCCGCCTCTCCAGATCATGTTTCATAAAATTAAGCAGCAAGTTCTGCTTTGGCTGTTGCAAAAGCCCAATCAAGCCATGGTAAAAGCGCTTCAACATCTGAAGCTTCAACCGTTGCGCCTGTCCAAACCCGAAGTCCAGCAGGAGCGTCACGGTAAGAGCCAATGTCATAAGCAACATCTTCACCATCAAGCAAAGAGACGATCTTCTTGGCAATGGCCGCTTGGGTGTCAGCAGGAAGCGCCGTCACGTCAGGGTCAACAATCTTGAAACACACAGAAGTGTTCGAGCGCGTTTTCTTTTCTTCAGCCAGAAAATCAATCCAGTCAGATTTTTCAACCCAATCAGCCATTAATTTAAGATTGGCATTGGCACGTTTTTGCATACCTTTAAGACCGCCAATGCTTTTTGCCCAATCCAGTGCGTCAATATAATCTTCAACCGCAAGCATAGAAGGGGTGTTAATCGTTGCGCCTTTAAAGATGCCGCTAATAAGCTTGCCCTTTTTGGTAAGACGAAAGATTTTAGGTATTGGCCAAGCAGGGGTGTAACTTTCAAGGCGATCAACAGCGCGCGGTGACAGAATAATCATGCCATGCGCCCCTTCGCCGCCCATTACTTTTTGCCAGCTATAGGTGACAACATCGAGCTTTTTCCAATCGAGGTCTTGCGCAAATACAGCAGAAGTCGCATCACAAATTGTGAGGCCTTCGCGGTGATCTTCGATCCATTTGGCATCAGGAACACGAACGCCAGCGGTTGTGCCGTTCCATGTAAAGACGACATCACGAGAGAAATCGACGCTATTCAGATCAGGCAATTTGCCGTAATCAGCTTCGATAACACGAGCATTTTCAATTTTCAGATGATTTTTAACATCTCCGCACCAGCCAGAACCAAAGCTTTCCCAAGCCAGCATGTCAACGCCGCGCTGACCCAGCATTGTCCATAGCGCCATTTCGACAGCGCCAGTATCAGAAGCAGGGACAATGCCGACAATATAATCGTCAGGCAAGCCAAGCAAGGCATGGGTTTTATCAATAGCTGATTTAAGGCGCTCTTTGCCTTCTGCGCTACGATGTGAGCGGCCAAGGCTGGCATTTTTAAGAGCTTCAAGAGTCCAACCAGGACGCTTTGTGCATGGCCCAGAGGAGAAACGCGGATTATTCGGTCGCGTAGATGGTTTTGTAATAGCAGTCATAATAGTGCTATCCTTACAGATAGATTGCACCTCGTTGGGGAGGCGTGGCCCACCTTCCGAATTAAGGGCAAATCATCTGAAAGTCAATTATTATATTTACGTAGACGAGAGTGAGTGAAAATTATTTAAATTTGGTTAGAGTGCGTGTTTAAGAATCTGTTCCTCTATTTAAAATCGTTAAATATTCACTATAAACAAAGACTTTATGACGCGGTTTGCCTGTTGTTTCCTTAATAATTCCGAACTCTTCAAGGGTTGTCAAACTCCGCATCACTGTGGGTTGAGAAAGCCCAGTTCCTTTTCTAATCGAGGTGGTATTTGAAACAGGATTTTTTTGTAAGTAAGTGTGAATTGTTAATATTGCAGCTGTAGAACGCCCTGACCGTTCAATAAGTTCACGATGACATTTAAATAAACCGATAATATCTCTTGCTGTTTCTGTTGCTTGAGTGGCTGTCACAGCAACACCAATAAGAAAAAACTCTATCCAACTTTCCCAATCACCAGTTTCACGAACTGACTGCAAATGTGCATAATAGGCTTCTCGGTTAGCTTTAAAATACAAACTTAAATATAATAAAGGCTCTTTGAGAATGCCATCTTCACAAAGAATGAGTGTTACCAGTAAACGGCCTACGCGACCATTACCGTCAAGAAATGGATGAATTGTTTCAAACTGAACATGTGCTAAGGCAGCTTTTACCAATATTGGGAGCTGCACCGTTTCATCATGTAAAAATTTTTCAAACGGATCAAGACATTCCATTAACTTCTCAGGTGGTGGTGGCACAAAACGAGCTGTGCCTGGTCGTGTTCCCCCTATCCAATTTTGTGAAGAGCGAAACTGACCTGGCTGCTTGTCTCCACCTCTCGTATTTGTCATGAGCCTTTCATGTATTTCTCTGATTAATCTGAGCGATAATGGAAAGTCATCTTTTAGTCGGTTGAGACCATAAGTCATGGCAGAAACATAGCATGACACTTCTGTGACATCATCTAGCGGAACGCCTGGAGTTTCTGAATTTTCATGTAATAATAGATCAGAAAGAGAAGATTGCGTTCCTTCAATTTGTGATGATAAAACAGCTTCTTTTCGCACATACATATATAGAAATAGAGATGAATCGGGTAGAATGAGGCTCATACCATCAAGCCGTCCTAATGCTGTGTTTGCTTTATCAAGCGCTTTGTATAAACGCGTCATGTCTAACTCTGGACTTGGTGGTAAAGAAACAGGCATATAAGCTTTATAGCTTTCTCCTGCAACAGTCGAACTTTTGATATAATTGCCAATTCTTCTATCGTTATGCTTCATAACCCTAACGCTCATTTTATTTAATTTTTGTTCGTTAGGCATAATTAACATACACGGATGTTCGTTACAAATTATAACGAACATAATTTTGTATTTATGTTCGTTATATTGTTGTTGAAATATCAATAGGACTTTAAGTGAGACATAATATTTCCTCTCTCAATGCTTCTGAATAACGATATTGAAGCAAGGTTATTGATCTTATATCATATTACAAAGGGGATCTTGTTTTCAACGCGCTGGCTATCCTCAATTGGTGGAGTATGGCGGTTTGGCAAAAGAGTCTTGCCCTTTGTGATCTAGTGCATAGTGCGAGCAAATCGAATCGATTTGCGGGTTAAGATATGCGCCATTAAAGGGATAGAGCAAGGTCGAC
>JAUTBZ010204526.1:0-21149 GCA_032361785.1 Lepetodrilus galriftensis | reverse complement strand
TAGGGGAATATTTTCAATAGGAGTTTTTGGGTGAGAACAAGGTGTGACACAGACTACCCTCCCTCCCTCCCTCTATCTATCCATCCATCTGTTCACCAATCCTTCAATCATCCCTCATCCATATAATACATCCATCCATCCATCTATCCATCTATCTATCTATCCACGCACCCATCCCTCATCCATATAATACATCCATCTATCCATCCATCCATCTATCCATCCGTCTATCTATCTATCCAACCACCCATCCCTCATCCATATAATACATCCATCCATCCATCCATCCATCTATCCATCCATCCATCCGTCTATCTATCCACCCACCCATCCCTCATCCATATAATCCATCCATCCATCCATCTATCCATCCATCCATCCATCCACGCACCCATCCCTCATCCATATAATACATCTATCTATCCATGCACCCATCTGTCCGTCAGTCCTAATTATCCGAGGACAGAGAAACTACAGGTAATCCAGGATAATTCAGGTTTTCCTCGGAAGCTCGACAGAGATGGCATTCTACAACAGAGTCAGTCGGTGCAATATCACGCTTAATTACTCAAAAGTAAATCTGGTATTCCCCAAACGCTCAAAATGGGCGGCTTGTTCTCAACACTGACTTCATTGAACTGGCCTGAGCCAATCCTGCAGACTGACTGCCGATTGACTGCCAATTGACTGCCAGTAGACGTGAACGTGAGACAGACAGCCGCCTAATCGATGCCACTTAATAGGTGGAATTCATGCAAGTGTCGGTAATCTCGGGTTCACTCAGTGCAGCCTCCTCGCGGCGAAATCAATGACTGGAACAGTGTCCACTGTTTTGTCTATATGTATACGTAGGTATCGGACCATCTTGATCCTGTCCATATTTCTCGTGAAAAACTCGCAACTATGCAAAGGATAAAACTCAGTTTATAAGATTTTTTTTCTCTCTCTTGAAATGCTGTTTTCAGTTAACAATTGGAAATGAAATTTTATTATTATTATTAATATTTTTAAAATGCAAATTGCTGAAATTTGACTTACTTTAGTTTCCAGCAATGAACAACTTTCTCAGAAGACTTTATAAAAACAGTTCTAAAATTATTAACATTATTCTTATTATGTTGAATGCCATATTCACCCTAATTTGAAATTGTTATGCACAGCTACTTGCGCAAGTTAAGAATTACAATAAACTTTACAATCATCACCCAAGATTATGAAACATTTTGATTATGATTTCATGCTTTTGAGTATGATTTCATGCTCAAGTTCATATATATATAGTATATACCGGTAGGTATTTTGAACACATTTTTTTTAGAGTTGAGCATGAAATCGTACTTCAAAAAGTTTCAGTGAGTTTAATGTCGCTGTGGGAATGTTTCACCCATTTTCTACGATACATGTCTCGGTAATCTTGCAGCCAGATATCTGACTGCACTTATAGAACGGCAGGCCGCAAGGTGAACACCACATTACACAAAATTAACTAATGATGGTGAATGTGACACGATGACTCGGTGACAGACACCTAGGCTTCATGCTCACCAGAAGCCTTGTTTCAATACAAACCCCCTACTTGTACTCTGCAATGAGTGTGGGCTTATGCTATACCAGCCTGTATCCAGGGCAAGGTTAAACCAGCCCCGCCCACTTTTGGGGTCATCAGGTACACATTGGATCTCAATCTGACCTCGTCCAAAAGGGGGAAGATTGGTGGGTTGGTTGGGGGCGATGGATGGGGATGGGGAGGGGGGGTATTGAGGGGATATAGAGGGGGGTGGGGGATGTTACGAGCGGAGCAATAAAAAAACGATTAGGATGTCAAAGGGCACATCACTCTGACATAGTCTTCCTGCCGTAGAGGGACACTCATTAACCCAGTTCAGAAGCCCTGTTCTCCCGCGAATTTATCTCGGCTAAATAAAAGTATAGGGCATCTAAAATGGTGGTAGAATTACGTTTTTTAATATAAAAATGATATCTAGGCGCATACACTTAGAAGTTTACATACTTATACTACAGACTGGGAGTCAGAAAAGTAAGTAAATTTGGTTAATTGTTAAATGGTAAATTAATAGTTACTTACAAATCTAGGAGTATACACTTGGAATTAATAAATTAATTAAATTTGGTTAATTTTTAAATAGTTAATTAACAGTTACTGATGAATCGAGAGAATGATAGAGAATCATAGAGAAATAGAGGGAGGGAGGAGAGAGAGAGAGGGGGAGAAAGAGAGAGGAGGGAGAGAGAGAGAAGGGAGAGAGAGAGAAGGGAGAGAGAGAGGAGGGAGAGAGAAATAGAGAGAGAGGGAGATATGGAGAAAGATAGAAAGAAACCAGAAATACATTTACAACTCTTGCGATACAAAAATCTGGCTTATTTAAGTCCCCGACAAAAACCCGATGAGATTGCTCTTATCTATCGGAAGTGAGTTCAAATCCCGCGATTAGTCGTCTCACAGGTGATGGGGTGGGGTGTGGAGGGTATTGGTGGAGGGGCAACAGTTTCCAAAGCCATAAAAATAATTTGGCGCAATCTTTAACATTGTGGGTGTTTTGTGGGCGTATCGTGGATCTCTCTCGATACGGCTCTATCTATAGCAGCAGGCCGGCAATGCTAACGAGATTGATGAAAATTGGAACTAATTTAAGAGGCCTATATACTTTTACAGTTTGCGGGAGGAATCTTTTAAGTTTAGCACATCAACCAAAAATAAATGTTGTTATGTAATGCATGTGAAATATATTAATTAAATAACTGTTAATTGGAATGCTATTTGACAGGGTTTATCCTTTAATGATAACTGTCCATAGAAAGCTTGTTTTCAACAACTCCTAAATAATAAAAAAAATACAATAAATAGTCCACTTATAAAGCACCTTACTCCGTGTTAATGCACGCTGGTAGTGCTAACCGCAACACAAACACAGAATTACCAATCTTTCACTCATGATCATTTCTATTCAGTGCAAAAATAGGCCTACACCTAGCTTCGTCTTGTGCAAATCAATACAAACCATCACCCATTTAAAAATCCACCCAGCCTATCTACAGGACAGAATAAGTAGCAATGCCAAGGTATTCATACAAGAAATGTATATCTACATATATCTACCTTGCTAACTAGGAGGTCGGTGCTGTCAAAATGGCGCCCAAGGAGTTTGGGCGTGTCTCCGGGAAGGGAGGCGATCTTGATGCAGACTTCCTGTCCCTGCCGCGCCATCTCCACGTTCTTGTGGTTGTTCTCGATGGACACCACCCGGCCGATGTCCACAAACTGAAACACAAACCAAAATCAGTTTCAACCTATTCCAAGATAGCACAATTGTGTTGATTGGTCAAACTTGAACAGGTGTCAAACGCTTCCTCTATGTGTTAATCACATTCTCTGATAAAACTGGAATAGGTTTCAACCTCTGCCATGTCAAACTGGAATAGGTTTCAAACTGTTTCATGTCAAACTGGAATAGGTTTCAAACTGTTTCATGTCAAACTGGATTAGGTTTCAAATTGTTTCATGGCAAACTGGAATAGGTTTCAAATTGTTTCATATCAAACTGGAATAGGTTTCAAACTCTTTCATGTCAAACTGGAATAGATTTCAAATTGTTTCATGGCAAACTGGAATAGGTTTCAAACCGTTTCATGTCAAACTGGAATAGGTTCAAACTCTTGCACTATATTAGTTAACCTCTACCATGATGGATTAAATGCATTCATAGTGCAGGGTTTGTCACAAATCATTCAAATGCTAATGTATTGTGGAATAACATTTTACTTCTCACAAATTATCAATCTTTCTTGCACATCCAAACTCCAAATAAATTAAACTGACATATGTTTGCACCAAAGACAGCAACAGTATGGGAAAGGGCAAATACAAATTATTTACTTACAATAAATAAAATAGCACCTTGTACTAGTTGTCCTTTTATATTGCTCAGATTTCAGATTGCCACTGATTTTAGATTGCCCTAGATTAAAGATTGCCCCAGACTTAAGATTGTCCCAGATTAAAGATTGCCCCAGACTTAAGATTGCCCCAGATTAAAGATTGCCCCAGACTTAAGATTGTCCCAGATTAAAGATTGCCCCAGACTTAAGATTGTCCCAGATTAAAGATTGTCCCAGGTTAAAGATTGCCCCCAGACTTAAGATTGTCCCATATTAAAGATTGCCCCAGACTTAAGACCTGCGTCAAAAGGAATAAATCTGAATAACTAACAAATTCTGCCATGCAGGGCACGTTCTGTCGACCCCAGCATTGAGGAGGTTAAAGTGAACACGTGCATTGTTCCGTGGTCGCTAGACACGCCACCGCCCAGTGTAAGTGCGTCTTCTAGCCATTTGATACATCACCTAACTAGGTATCACTTGATCTCAAGCAGATGCTACCTGCAGTAGACATCATTCGATACCGGTCGTAACAAAGTATGACAGCCACCATGACAAAGCAAAGTTGTAAGGTATAAGCTGGAGGGGCGAGAGAAAGCATCCATAAAATTCAGCGTGTAACCAAATGTTGCCACGCTTTATGAAGGGGTTGGATTTACACGTTAACCCTCTACGGCTCTTTAGGGCATCTCCAGTTGCCTCCAGCATGGTGAGGGTTAACTCTCGTTAAACCTGCTGACACAACAATGACACAGCACAATTGCAGACCTGGGACCCTATTCTCGAAACGTTCTTACGATCTTAGCCCAAGAACGTGCGCAACATCTTCATAGACCTACTATACAACTGTCATACGATTACAAGAACCTTTCGTGAATAGGTACCCTGTCCGTGTAGTACAAATAGTTGACTGTGGCGAGCAGAAATCTATTTCTCCTCCGACATGTCACAGGTGTTATCCGAGATTTCAACTGAGCAGCTTGTTCAAGCCTGTGTAGCATCACTACTACAAAAACTTAACCATTAATCATATACGGTTGTTCCATATGGATGATATGGACGTGTGAATGAAAAATCTATCACTTTGCAAGGTAGTTTGTTACATACTCCCCAGGGAGTTGAGAAGGAAAAGACATGACACTGATCCATTGACCGGGGTAATAGTGTACTGCTATGAGCTTAAGAGCGTGAATCTGGTGCGAGGTAAATGTTCATATTATTATTATTGTTCAAACCTTCAAGGGTTAATTCGTCCACAGGGACTTTCTATTCCGACTAACGCCTGGGAGATAGCTACACGGATATATACACCGGAGACGTAGTGGATCCAGCTATTCCAGTAGTAGCCAGGGGGATGGGGGGGGACATCCACGTCTTCCACGACGCGGCTAACACGTGGACAATAAACACACAGCGGTGGACATTGCGCTGCTTGGATCCGTAACCAGGTTACCACACTGGGATTTCTTGAGGCAATTGCCAAATCGAGAAGAGAAAAAAAGTTGTTTCTATAATTTCTCTCACACTACCTATGAAGACTTGCGAATCTACGCTGTTTTTGTAAATATATGCTACCACCATACCAAGGATATGCTACCACTGTATCAAGGACATGCTACCACCGTACCAAGGACATGCTACCACCGTACCAAGGATATGCTACCACCATACCAAGGACAGTAGGCCTGCTCCTTGTGGAAGGAAAAACCCTCGATGTCTGTTTGGTATATTTGAATAACAAGCAAGATAATAGCATACAACAATCCACTAACTTGATTAATTGTACAATGTACATACACCAATACCAAGGCACCAACCCAGCTTTCCATCTACAAATCCATCCACACTCACAGCGAGTGTTTACTTCTAGAAAAGTATGTCATAATGTAATCATTTCATCTGTTAGTTTGCCTTCAACCGCAGTAAAACCAACATACATCATATAAATCCAAACCTAAAAAGTATTTGAATTAAAGATCAACTTTCTGTTTAAAGATTTAAAGTGACACTTTCAGTGAAATCTGACAAGAAGGAGAACTGTGAATAAGGCAAGGATCACGTCAGAACTTCCTCGCTGCGTTCCAATTACTACGATAAACATCATATTTTTTTTAATAGTTCCAGAGAGAAAAAACAGTAATGCAGTAGGAAGAAATTGGCAAACAAATCAACACTGAGTGTGGGGGGGCTCACAGAGAAGAATTCTGACATAAATGCTCAAGGTATCACTTACCAGTAAAAGTGCAAATTAGTGAAAACACCGCTTTCTGCTGCTTCAAGATCTGTGCCATAGACTTACACAAGCCATGGGAATACACAGTTATCTTGCAGACTAGAGAAGCTATCCAGAAAATTTATCTTGCAGACTAGAGAAGTTATCTTAGACACCAGAAAAGTTATCTTACAGACTAGGGAAGTTATCTTGCAGACTAGGGAAGTTATCTTGCAGACTAGGGAAGTTAGCTTAGACACCAGAAAAGTTATCTTGCAGACTAGGGAAGTTATCTTGCAGACTAGGGAAGTTATCTTGCAGACTAGAGAAGTTATCTTAGACACCAGAAAAGTTATCTTACAGACTAGGTAAGTTATCTTGCAGACTAAAGATGTCAGATACAGACTAGAAAAGTAACCTCAGACACCACTAAAGTTAGTTTGCAGACTACTGACTATAGAAGTTAACTTAAACAACGGAAAAGTTATCTTTCACACCAGAGATGTTTACTGCAGATTAGAGAAGTTATTGTAAAGATGAAAAGTTATTTTGCAGACTAGAAACGTTATTTTACCACAAGAGTGGTTATCTTCTAAAGGTGGATTCACATTACAGCGTTTGGGCCAGAGATTACTGACGTCAGTTACGTCGGTCTCCGCGAGCAAAAGTTAATGAAAGTTGGTATTCGTTGGCGAACGCTGGCAAATGTTCAACATGCTGAAAATTTGTCAAACGTAATTTCGCCAACATTTGGGCTCATTTCTTTAACTTTCCAAACACTGACTTACACTGGCCCAAACACCTTTCGACAGATGTTATCTTGCAGACTAGAGAAGTTATCTTGTAGAGAATGAAGTTATCTTGCAGATTAGAGATGTCCAATCCAGACTATAGAAGTTACTTGCAGACTAGAGTTGTTACCTTGAAGACATCGTATTAGCTGTGTTGCACACTAAAAGGGTTTTCCTGAAGACCAGCTTTGGGACATTTCCAGGCCCCGAGATTACAACTCAACTTTTTGTTCACAAATCCCCATATAACATTTGAGCTTGAGAATGAAATCGTACTAAAAGTTTCATAATCCTGGCGCCGGATCTAGGACTCTGTGATGACTTTAAAATGTATTCGCCCGAATAATGATATAAATAACAAGACATGAAATTTCTACTTGACTGTAGGATACCTTTAACATTAGGAGAAATGGATCAGGCCGCTGGGCGAGTGGGAACTTCTAACCCTGCTGGTCAGTCTTACAGACAAAACACGTTGTTGATGTTAACTACTGTTGAATTAAGTTACAAGACTCCCATTCATATTGATGCAGTATATTGCTAACATACTAGATGACGTGAGGCTGGCAGGCTATGGCCGGGTGTCAGCACAGTAGCAGTGTGTGTATTACATACCTCCACATTCCTCGGACAGCAGCTTTGTGAATGACTCGGAGCCGCTTCAGTTACGTCGTACACAAACACTATTATGTGTGTAGACACAGGAATTTAATGCCAGTTATAGGACCCGACATTGCTTGTAATCTAGGAACCCGTAATTACAAAGTATTGTGAATACGATTTCATGCTCCAGCTCAAATTGTGAACAAAACTTTGAGTTGGGCATGGAATCGTATGGGGGTTTGTGAACAAAACTTTGAGTTGGGCATGGAATCGTACTCAAAAAGTCTCGCAATTTCAGGTCCCTGATTATTTGCAGCTAAAGCTGTTTGTCTACAGTGTCATACAGGGTTGGAACTTAACTTTAAAACGTACTCGCCCGAATAATGATATAAATAACAAAACATGAAATTTCTACTGGCCCGTAGGATACCTTTAACATTACGAGAAATGGATCGGGCTGCCGGGCGAGTTGGAACTTATAACCCTGTACATAGTGCCTGTTTTTAGTAGTAGACACTAGAGGCGCGTCTAGAGAGCCACACAGAGATGGTTTTAGTAGTAGACACTAGAGGCGCGTCTAGAGAGCCACACAGAGATGGTTTTAGTAGTAGACACTAGAGGCGCATCTAGAGAGCCACACAGAGATGGTTTTAGTAGTAGGCACTAGAGGCGCGTCTAGAGAGCCACACAGAGATGGTTTTAGTCATTCATTAGAGACAGGAAGAGCTCCGGTCATATCCACTGGATACCTGCCAAGGTACAGAAGACTTCAATAGCATCACATCCTGCACACGGCTAGATAGACCCCAGACTGCTGTACAGTGTTAACCCTTAGTGCCAGCAGGCTTCAACATCAGTACATTAACCCTCACAGTGCCAGCAGGCTTCAACATCAGTACATTAACCCTTACAGTGCCAGCAGGCTTCAACATCAGTACATTAACCCTCACAGTGCCAGCAGGCTTCAACATCAGTAGACTACCAGACTGTACA
This sequence comes from Lepetodrilus galriftensis, assembly GCA_032361785.1. Taxonomy (NCBI): domain Eukaryota; kingdom Metazoa; phylum Mollusca; class Gastropoda; order Lepetellida; family Lepetodrilidae; genus Lepetodrilus; species Lepetodrilus galriftensis. Next base: position 12,653 of record JAUTBZ010204526.1, on the reverse strand, counting down.
GTACAGTACAGTGTTAACCCAGGCTTCAACCTCAGTAGACTAGCAGACACACCAGACTGCTGTACACAGTGTTAACCCTAACAATTACGTCAGTACAGATGAGTGTAGTAGCATAGTAAAAGTCATTTCCTAATTCATTATACAACTATTATAATGACTCTGACCATTATGTCAGTTATATGCATTAATCCCTCCCAATTTTCAATAAAAAATGGCAGCCAGTGGGGTAGAAATAATGATGCTATATTTAGAACAGAGTAGTCACGTTATCATTTATGCAATGGAATTATTGTAGACTTAGTATATATAATTTTCGCAGACAAAAATAAAATGTATCCATTGCCGGTAATATTGGATAGAATCTTTGTTTATTTAAACAAAAAAATAGAATGTAATATTGCATGTAAAGACGGCATTGTGACTTTAAGACTCCAGCCACTAGCAGCCTCAACTTGCTCAATGCAAACTGGCAATAAAATATTCGGAAAGGTGCCAATACTTGTTTCCTCGGGGATGGGCGTTTGTCCTACCGAGGGCTGTAAACTAGATCTCACTTTTAGAACGTTTACACGGAGTAACCGTTGGCGAGTTGGTGATTAGCTTCGTCTCCAAGACGGCTCCTACTCCTCCTACACCTACTACTCCGCTGCTGCTTGGGTGGTCGTGGTGTCACGTGCGTGGTTGGAGACACCCGTCCCACTTCCCTCGCAGGACATGGCAGTAGGATCCACCCGTGTACCACTTAACACCATCATTGACTGGCAAATTCCTGCATCATACAATATGGAAATTGAGCCACATTTGTTTCTCAGCATTTATCTTGCAAGTGGGGGGATTTTATTTGAGCTCATAACTGTAGACAGGGTAGACCTACTATTACTGTAGACATATTCTCATTGTCTACACTACCAGAAGCTGTCCATTGATAAGTTGAAGATCTTTTAACCGATATTCGACTTTTAGAATCCTGCCACTAAGATGGAATATAGGATATATCACGCCGTCCATCAACGCCAATACAATCACTTACAACTATTCCGCAGTATTCCGCACACATCCATCCATAGGATAACTTCAAAGGTATCACCCATCAATCACGCCTATATAGATTTTACAGATCAGAAAAAAATGCATCTGGAGATAAAATAACTGCTTAACCCTCTCTCTGCTGGGTGAGGCACAGGCCACCTGTTCTTTAGGCAGATCAGGCTTCCTCCAGCACGGCGAGGGTTAACAGGTAGGATACACTGACGTACTATGTACAGGATGAGGGTTGAAGACAGAAACTCGATACAACCACTTCCTGTGTTTTTTTACGTCACGGGTGCCGGTCATCAGGTGTCTGATTGGTTAGAAGCTCGGCTATTATCTCTCAGAGATTCTGTAAATATCAGTGTTATTGGCGAGTGTGCCTCGTGTTTCTCTTAACTGCGATTTGTACAGTGGCAGCACTGTGGTAACGTTCTGGGAATGTTACCAAGATTGCACGCAATTAATGTTTCAAGGCCTCCTGCAGTTCTGTGAAATGAATGAGATAACTAGCAATGATAAACTGTAGCTTATGTTTCATACTCCCCAGGGAGTTGAGCAGGAATCTGTGCACATCGGTACCTGGCATGATCAAGGTAATACCACAAATAGACATACTTTTATTAATATTGATGCTCCAAATACCAGTACAACTTTGTGCTCAGAATTCAGATGGTGCCTTGTGGGTGGAAACTGCGAGGTCATAGATCAGTCTACAGGTTATAGGTCAGCCCATAGGTCTGCTAAGGTCAATAACCGGCAGCTCCTGGTTAAAATCTTCAGTGGTGCTGCTATATCAGCACTGCTAGACAAGTGGCGGGCCACAAGACTCCAAGTGAATATGATTCGAACATTTATCCATTTAAACATCTTGCGCAGTCATCAGTAAATAGGGGGCACATGCTTTTCTGCAGCCGAGAGTGAATGTAAGCAAAGGGAGATAATTCATGCACTCAACTATTAGAAGACAACCACCAAAACAATCCAGTCTTTTACGCAAAAACTAAATATCTGATTAGTTCAATCTATTTAAATTTGAAATAAATGTGGAAATAACATAAAATCTTTTCAAACCATAATAGAATATTTTATAAACTTGCATATTTTTGGTTGACAATCGTTGGTACAAACTAAGTAAAGAAAGCTTGTCCAAATCAAAGCATGAATATTTTATTGGAACCATCGTTGAGACTGCCGCCACTAGAACAGTCTGACCTTGAAAACAAGACTCTTGGCCCACGGTCAATCTCGCACACTTGATTAAATTTGAAAACATTCTTCATTTTCGAAACAAACCAATAGACACTGTGCGTCCAACTATTCTTAGCCGCGGCTTTCGCCATTCCAAATCCTGCTTGTTTGATGACAGCTTCATACGCCGTACTTCCTGTTACTTCCTGTAACAAGCTTACGCAGAGGTTTAGCAGCGGGGCACGAATCCCGATTGAAATTCCCACTAATGCCAACTTTCGATACTCCCCCATTCGAACAATCTGGCATCCTCTCGCGAACACTTGTAAACACGCTGGACGGGGCTCGCCAGCGATCAGCGACTTAGGGATTACAGCGGAGGTCAAGAGCGAGGGTCAGAGGTCGTGTGTGGGCGTGTATTAGGCCGGCTCGCACCTTCAGCTGTGTTGTTTGTCTGCGAGCGACACGTGTCAGTAGTCTGCAAACAGTGTCCGGGGGACAGACATACCATGGGACAGACATACCAGCGGACAGACATACCGGGGAACAATATATGCCAGGGAAGAAAAGATACCAGAAGATGCAATACTTTTAAAACTGACCATTTGGTGGACAGACTACAGAGAAGCCTGTCTTAGTACAGTGGTAGAGCGTCAGACTACGGAACCACGACCCACAGTTTGAACCTGCCGTGGAATCCAGCATCAATGTCATGCTGTGTACTTATCGTCCTTGGTTTGTCAGTACCAGCTGCACCAGACAGATTTAATGCCTTGTGCAATAATTAGATCTAATTTAACCCTCTCCCTGCTAGAGTTGGCAAAATCACTGCTCATTCGGGCATCTTCAGATGCCTTCAGCAGGGTGTTGAATGTTCTTCCTGGCACAAACTGACAAATATCTGGCATGAATGAAAAGATTGTGAAACATAGTTCCAAACCACAATTCAAACCAACAAACAACAGTTACCTTCACCGTACATAGTAAAGTTGAGCATTCAGGCTCAGAGATTATGACGTGTTTTTGAGTACAAACTCATGCCAAACTCTAGGTATTGTTCACAAATATCCATATATGAATTTTGAGTTTGAGCATGAAATCGTAATCTCAAAATGTTTCGTAATCTCGGGGCCTGATTGATCGTGAAACTCGGGGTCCGAGTCTGGGTCCAAGTCTGCAATTCAAGATCAAACCATCCTAAAACCTTCTCACTTATTTTCTCAAAATATTATTTGCGAGATGGTAAAGCTGTGTTTCACTCACCTCTCGTGACGGAACGCATAATGGCGTTCCTTCCTTAATGAATCCGTTCTCTATGGACACGCCCACCACGATAGGGTCCCTCGAATTAAAAATACACTGCGGTAAAATCCTCAACTTGCACGGAAACACGGCTATATGTTTGAATTCCTCCTGCTTTTTCCGCTTCAGATCCGCGCGGTATTCCGTGAATCTGTCAAACAAGTGGTAGATAATATCTGCCGTGAAGATCTTCACGCCTAAATTGTCCGCCAAATCCTGGGCCTCGCGTTCCACCTTGACGTCGAACGCCAGTATCACAGCGTACCTGAAATTGTAATATACGTTTATTTAATAAAATGCACAGAATTATATCTGATAATGTTCATAATCTCTGATAATAAATCTGATAATAATAATTAGAATTTGAATAATAATCTCTGATAATGTTATTGACTTTTTACTTTTTAGTTTCTGTGAACTTGTTGACAGTACAGCATAGTACAAAATCACAATTGTGTCCAATGTAATATTATTCAAGTGTATAATAGAGGCAATATCGCCAACAAGAAAAATGTTGTATGACCTCTGTAAACTATCTTACGTGGATAGTGTGAAAATATTACAACATCTATGTTTACATTAAACTCCCTGGTAATAACACTGCTGTGTGTGAAAACAAACAGTAACACCCACCCCACCCCCACCCCCACCCCACAGTGATTACAGGTAGTTTAGTGGCTAACAATGAATTCATGTTCACATCTTTTATCTGTCTAAATTGTCCACTTGTCGTGCGCACTAACAGCCAAACACCCGATCACCCGAACATTAACCCGTAAACCTGTCAGACTTTATTGTTACAGGAACCAGCAAGGACCTCGAGATGTGTGAGAGAGACTTTCAAAGTCGTAAATTTGTAAATTGAAAAATATTACTGAGGTGAGCTATTAAAATGTTTAATATATCCGGGATACAAGTTTATAATGGTTAATACTCCGTAGACTCAGGACAGAGTTGGGAAACAATCTTATTTATATTGGAAGAAAAGTAACAAGAAAAATACCAATTATAAAATTAAATCTACAAAATGGTGGAATATGCAGCTTACCATGTAATCTAATGTACATGACGCAATTTCCTAAATAACACATCTCATCCTTGCTACACACTTAATGTTTGCATATCGCATTACAGACGAGAAACTGCACCCCTCTCCCCTCAGCCTCACCCCCCAGGACAACACCCAGCTAGCTGTACCATACACAGCGTCCATCCATGCATCACATATGTTGACAATGCAGAAATCACAGTAGCAAGCCAACATTAAAGAGATGGCGATTATCCCCAATAGAGTCCTTCAAGCACAAAATTGTCTTCAGCGACACTGAATACTGCAGGACCTGAAGCTCGTGCGCGAGTAATGATCTCTATCTAGCTAGCCAAAGATCTCTACACAACTAGCCATCTCGCATTTTACATACACTACTTTGATGCGGAGTGACGCGAGGAGCCGTACGCCACCTCCCATACACACCAGCAGCTATTCCCTCCCATACACACCAGCAGATATTCCCTCCCATACACACCAGCAGCTATTCCCTCCCATACACACCAGCAGCTATTCCCTCCTATACACACCAGCAGCTATTCCCTCCTATACACACCAGCAGCTATTCCCTCCTATGCAGCCAGTCGTTGTTGTTGTTGATTTGGGGTTTAAAGTCACTTTCTAGAATCTTTCACTAATATCATTGACTTGCTATGCAGCCAGTCATTTAATGCTAATAAATGCATACATTTTAATGCTAATAAAGCATGAATTAAAAAGAATCGAGATGGTTTTTCTCTGCTCACACTGCAGCAGTATGATCGTCGACCAATTCACTCCTGCTACGAGGTTAATATACAAACATTTATGATGCGTCATGGGATAGTTTTCTCGTGTAAGTAAGAGTATCATGTTTATTCACGGGTCTACACAACAATGCACACGATAACGTTTTCTAAAAGGTGTGTTTTCCCGTGTCTTAATGCAATTTAACAAATCTCACGGTCGACTTCCTTTATCAGCCTGTCGAGGAAATGTCAACTTCTTGAAAGGTATGGCACTGTGAGCATTTAGTTTGTAAGCCATCTCAACTACAGGCCGTGATTTCCAACTACATCAGCATAATGCCATCTGGGCTACGACACGTGCTTCTCCGCGAAATGGTGGAATCAAACGGTCCTATCGGAGACAACAAATACGGTGGTGATAGAAAACGCTAATCATCTATTATTTTCTTTTAATTAGGGGTCGGTGGAAATCTCAGATTATTTAACATAAATCATGGCCTGTCATTTTAGCGGCAGGAGGAAACCTACAACAGCAGTAGCAGCGAGTGGCGCCCCAAACCTGCCTGCACTGGCCGATACGATAATAACCAAGGACAATAACCGCACTGCGCCAGTCCAGACAGTGCATCCTATCACGATCGTGTCGGAGGCCGTTCTGATGCCTAGTCTGTAGCCATACCTTTATCAGATGAAACATTGTCTGAAACTCTGCATTTGTATTCATGACAGGTAGCTGGATTTGTAATGTAAACATGAAAAATCTGAAATGAAGATCCTATATTTGAGTACTGCTGTGTTTATTCCTTCCGTATCACTCGGCCTTATCGCGCGCAGTGTTAAATCAAGAATAAAGACCGCGACGTAAACGTAAATTAATCCGCCATCTGATTTTAAATTCACGACATGCGCCAGAGGAAGCCACGATCAGACAATCAGAATTATTGTTCACGGCAATAAAACAAATGTTTATTTCCTGGACCAAATCTGCTATATCTTATTCAACTCAATTGGGTTGCATGCTAAAAAATAAATACAACAATGACGAATATGACCAGAAACTATTTAATGTCGACTATGAGCACTATGTAGCTGTCTTAAATGACACTGGTGGGTCGTGGTGCCACACTCACCCATCCCAGGGCCCAGAATACACGGTTAGTTTATGGTGAAATAGCTTCGATATGAAGATATATTTTAAAATTGGGATTTAAACTGCTTTTAAGATTCCTTCACATATCAAGATTATTTCACGCTGTAGCATGACATAGATATTTAAGGGTTTCTACGAACGCGCAATCCTGCGTCCCATACGCAAAAATTGCAAGTTTGGACGCAGTTTATTAATAAGAAATTGTTGATAAGTATAAGTATCTCAAAAATTGAAACCTAAGTGGAACCCTGTATTTTGTATGCACATGTCCTGCTTCCACTAGTATAGGCCAACTTCCACAGGCTGATGGTGCTAGTTCATGGACTATCCTGCCACAGTTAGAGCACTGACACTAAAAGCAGACACATTATCAACTGTCTGAGCCAACTAGTAGGTCCAGGACTACAGTCTGACTGTTTCATGAAGCGCAGGACGGATGTCTGGCAGGTGTAGATAAAACAAAAATGGTAACTGCCCAGTAAAAGTACAGACATTTTAACTGTATAACATACACGGCTGTCGATTCGGATTTGAACTCGGAAATGACTGTTGTGCTATCAGAGAAATAATAGGAAAGTACCCACTGACGTCCAAGTGGGATTCAAACTCAGAATAATGAGAAACTTTGCGAATACTTACTGACTGTCGTGCTCCAACATAATGGACGCCTTCATGATGTCTTTCTTGTGCACAGGTCCGATGTTAATACCAGCATACTGCGGAAGTAGAACAGCAAACCATACATTGTCCTGTCTGCACCAGTGAGACTGGGTGAGACTGAGTGAGATTGAGTGAGATTGGGTGAGACTAAGAATAGGTAAGTGGGTGAGAATGTGTGAGATTGGGTGAGACGGTGGGAATGTGTGAGACTGGGCGAGACAGTGAATTAAATTAAAACTGGGCAAGACTGGATAAGACTGGGTGAGACAAGTAGAGATAGGGTGAGACTGGGTGAGACAAGTAGAGATAGGGTGAGACTGGGTGAGACAAGTAGAGATAGGGTGAGACTGGGTAAGACTGGGTAAGACAAGTAGAGATAGGGTGAGACTGGGCGACTCACGGGGATCTTGGACTTGCGGAGGAACTCTAGCAGCGCCTCTAGGGAGCCGAGGGTGGACGCCTGCACAAACACCCCGCGCTCCGTCAGCTTGATAGAATCCAGGACGTCCTCCAGGGCATTGCTTACCTCGCTCTGAAAGTCAGGACACAACATCAGGTATCACACGTGTCCGACAACATGTTATATAGCATACATCCAGCCCCATTCACACTTGTATTCCATCTCGTCTCTGACATTCAACAACCTACTCATTCTTCCTTCCATTTTGTCCAGTCCATGTCATCCAAATAGTTTTTTATTTGGGATTTAGAGTCATTTTCAAGATTATTTCACTTATATCGCGGCTTGTCAGTTTAAGGTGGGATGTAATCTGCAGCATTCGTAGCGCTGAATGTTGGAGTAAACCTGCGAGCACCGGCTGGTACTGACAAGACCAAGGATGATAACTGTATTGCCACTCTAGTCAGTGCATCCTATCATGATCATGCCGGAGAAAGGCAACTTTACCATGCTACTACCACCCACTTCCAGCTATCTAGATTTGTTCATACTAGTATATACCCAATTTGTATTTATAATGCTTAGATCCTTCCACCCAAACCTATCTACACATTTCGATATATTAATTATATATTAATAATAATAATAATAATAATGTCTATAGAATGATATGAATTGGGCAAATATAGACAATATAATAATAATTATTATTTAGATATATATATCCAATATTTCCAGTTTAATGTAAAACAAATTCAAGAATTATTCTCAATTCACTCTTCATCTTTCAGTTTTCAAATTCTGAAAACATGACATTCGAGCAGCATAGTAAACTGAATTAAAGGAACACAGGTATTTCCTGTTTAATTTTCGCTCCCTCTTGATTTGAAACGGTTTTGAATGTACGAGTGTTCGCGGGGACAGGAAATGGGGACCGGGGACCGGGAGTTCAGGCTGGGCATTGCCGATCGCCTGCCAGTCACCTGTCAACATGACAAACAAATTTGTCGAATGTCACAAAGGTCAGTTAGAAGGTACACGGATGGTTGGCCAATAATGATCTGAGCTTCACACCGATCGCAGGCCGCCATTCATCGCGATCAAGAGCTGGCATTTTTTTTTAATACGACAGTCCACATCTGCTGTGTGTGGCTTTGGATCTCGTACAGCGACCTTTGCGATTCACTTTACACGGGGTCGCGGTTTTCTACAAGAGGCCCATCCAGACACAATCCACGCACACGCTCCACATGAGTGGTCTAGCATGCAGGCCACTTCAACAACTTGAGCAGCCACATCAACTCACACACAATAGCCGTCCAAGATGGGGCTACTTTTTATATATATTTTTTTAAAATTATTATTCAATTATTTTTTCTAAGGATAACATATGGAAAATCTGAAATTTCTATTTTCATAAAAATTAAAAATTAAAATACAATTCTCTAATCCACTTCATAGCTTCACGATGTGACAGATAAAACTTCAACTTGTATCATTAACCTTCTCCCTGATGGATTAGGCATATGTACTGCTCTTTAGTGCATCTCCAGTTGCCTCCAGCAGAGAGAGGGTTAAGTGAAATAGCAAAAGCACTATCAGAACTCCATATACAGTAATAAACTTAGCAACTGCTCAAGACACCAATGGAACTTTTCTGAATCTGATTCAATGCTCAACTCAAATCCCCATATACAATACGAGTCAAGCAGGACATGATACTTGAAAGTGTTAGCTAACCTCAGAACTAGGACATATATATTTTGAAGGACATTCTATCAAATGTATTCTGATCAGATGCTAATAAGAGGAATATTATATGATTAGGACATATTGGAGGACATATCTATTGGAGGACATATCTATTGGAGGACATATCTATTGGAGGACATATCTATTGGAGGACATATATATTGGAGGACATACCTATTGGAGGACATACCTATTGGAGGACATATCTATTGGAGGACATACCTATTGGAGGACATACTTATTGCATTTTTTATTATTTATTGTATTTGTACTTATTATATTTGTATTGTATTTGAGGACATATGTATAGCAGCACATACTTTGGAGGAGGAGGTTATTTGAGGACGTACTTATTGGAGGATACAGTTATGAGATGGAAATACTTTGAGGACATTCTATTGGAAGACATTCTTAGGACAGGACATAATAAGAGGAAAAGCAGGACACTTATTTGAGGACATGTATTTGATTATATACTTCTTGAAGGACATACTTATTGAAAGATACTTATTGGAGGACATACTTATAGAAAGATACTTATTGGAGGACATACTCATTAAAGGACATAATTATGAGACAAATGTTTTGAGAAAATTCTTTGGGAATACATTCTTAGGACAGGATGTGTTAACTTCATAAGAGGAAAAGCAGGACAAGTATTTGAGGACATGTATTTGATTATATACTTCTTGAAGGACATACTTATAGAAAGATACTTATTGGAGGACATACTCATTAAAGGACTTAATTATGAGACAAATGCTTTGAGAAAATTCTTTGGGAATACATCTTAGGACAAGATGTGTTAACTTCATACGGAAAAGCAGGACACGTATTTGAGGACATGTATTTGATGAATAGGCTCATTGAAGGACATACTTAAAGAGACCAAATGCTTTGAGGACATAACACTGTTTGAGGACATATGCCCGACGTACAGGGGCAAGTTAAATTGTACTGCGGGCAACCTACTTTTTAACATTTAGCACTTTTACTGCCATTGCAACTTGCCCAACTCAGAATGTTAGTATTGAGCACTGGAGGACATTACACTGTTTGAGGGCATTCTTTTAAGGACACACTGAGGACATACTTATTTGAGGACATGTTTGTGGAGGACGTCCTCACCTTGTAGTACTCGACCTCGTCCTGGTTGTTGGCCATGTACAGAGGAAGTCCTGCCAAGGCCTTCTCCAGGTCCTTGGCGATGATCTTGACGCCCTGCGCCGCCTTCACCTCCTTGTGGTGCTGGTACTGGTTCTAGGGGAAGGGAAAACCGCAGCAACTCAACACACAATCTCAACATAGATGTCACATTAAAACACGCAATCTTTGAAATGTGCATATGAATTTTATTATTATTATTAGTATTATTTTTATGTATTTTTATTGTATTTTTAATTGGGGTTTAAAGTCGCTTTCTAGAATCTTTCACTAATTATTATTATTATTATTATTGTTATTTTTTTAATTAATTTATCTTATTATTGTATATTGGCCAATTGCTCCTAAGGACCTATTGGCCACACAAGAGTTAATTCCAGCTGAAGAATACAGTACCGACACCAACGATAAGTACATCTCTAGCAATTCTTGGTCAGTACGTCATCAAATCAAATCAAATCATGGCACGCTGGTCTACCAAGACACGCCCAAATCACCTTTATGAAAAGTGGCCAACTACAGACACAAATGCCCGATACTATTATCTAAGGTTTCATGTCAAACATCGCTGACTTTTTAGCCCCGATCATAACCCTAGCATCATATTTCCCTTTTTGGAACATTTTGTCGGTCGTGTCTGTTTTGAAAAAGAATGCTCAGCCGACACGATGTTGAATAGTCGCGGCTCATCCTGGTTCTTACGATTGGACGATCAGTGTCCATTCCGCCCGTACACCTTTACAACTCCTTAATTACATGGCTGTCGTAACGCAGAGAGCCGTGCAGTGAAGCAACGTCGCAATTTGTCTAAACTGGATCGGGTGACAATATGCGGGCAAGTTGGTAATACCCGACAAGCTGGCTGTTTCTCCGTGAAGGGAGTGGTCCCAGCATCACCACAATAGATCTAGCAGTGTCAAGTGTTCCTATTCACTACAACACTTAAATAAAACAAGTGTTCCTATTCACTACAACACTTAAATAAAACCTGTAACTTATATTTCTAGAATTGCAACTGGTATTGACGTCAGAAAGCTTACCAAATTGATTTCAATGTCCACCTTTTAACAGACGCGACTACTTGTTTGTTTTTTACAGTATTGAATTCTCAATCTCACCAGGGTTTGTTTTTTATACAGACACTGCCATTACCATCAAACTCCTCAAAATAAAAAACAAAAACAATAAAATCAAACAAAAAATCAGCTAAAAGTCGGTCCGATAATCTCTCAGTCATGCTTACTTCCCCCCCCCCCCTCCCCCGTTATATCGCGTAAAAATGTAATTACGCAAAAATCAGTTGTGCAGACTTGGTGAATCATACATATTTGTGTTAATACTGGACATTGAGAGAATATATTTCATGATACAACCAATTTCCCTATTAATTCAATATAAGCCATGTATGACTACTAGTACTAGGAACCATTGAGCATGTTTCAGGAATAAAGTTTAGGAGGAAGACTTATATCTATATTTAATCATTTGGAAAATAAAAAATAAACAAGCAAAAACAACAACACAAAATGCAGACACAATTATCAATATTGTACATGTATGTAAACAAACATATCTTAGTCTTATGTTCATGATGATGAGATCATAATTAACAAACTATTTATTATGTAATACATAGTGGGAGTGTTTTGTTCAATGATAATGTCAATTATAAACTGATAAAAGAAAAGTATCTTCTTCATTTTCTAATCTAACACGGAAATATGATGAGGTCATTGAGGAAAACTTTAGTTTAGAATTTATCCATTTTATATCAGCTGATCAATTAACTTCTCACAGACACTGAAAGTAAACACTGCGTGTATTATACAAGCCTAGTATTACCGACATAATGTAATATATGATATGACCTATTCTAGTATACAACTGTCTAGTAGTAGTAATGGCTATCATCAGCTGATTTATTATTATTATGGCTGGCGAGCAAGCTTAGTTTTGGTTTCAGTTTCATAGTCACGCAAAACTAGTTCAACGTGAAGGTCATCAGATGAAACAAGCATATTGTGTACCTAGTTCATATGTATATGATTACTTACGTATTATATCAGATTAAATCCGGGAAAGAGGTAAAATATTCGATCATATTTCATAAAAATCCAATGTTATTTCTGTCGACATCCAAAACATTAATGGCGACTGGTCACATGACTTGGGAGGCGGTTGCGATAGAGTTGCTTCCCTTTAACCATTTTGTTGTGATCTTCCCTTCTC
>JAUTBZ010204415.1:0-21160 GCA_032361785.1 Lepetodrilus galriftensis | reverse complement strand
CATTTCTTTCATAAAATGCTTCCAATTCAACAAACAAATAACAAACAAATCACATTAAACAGATTTTAACAAAAAAACTTTAGAAAATTCTGTGTAATACTACCACAAAGATGTAAGCCCACTATTTTATGCATTTTTCCCAGTATTGAAGATGTTCACATATGTATTCTGTTGAAAATATAAAAACAAAATAAGAGTTCTCTTACTTCATGATAATTGTTTCTTATAGGTGCCCATGGTGTACTGCCAATGAAGAATAACGTAGAACGAGTGATTGAGAAGTTTACGTAACGTAATTAATTGTACCGTAAGTAAAATACTTCTCCAGAAAATGCAACAAACAAATAACGAAAATATGTTTCAAGTCGTTCCAAGTTAAGAATTCGGCATATAACTGTGATCATGATTGGGGTAGAGTGGATATTTTGCTTTCTTATTGTACTTTTCTGCAATCTATCCTAGAATGTTTAGTAAAATACATATGTCGGGATTATACTGGGGTCCTGAGGCGGGATTTAATTTAAACGCACCGAGTAAATATTTAGCAAAGGGGAGGCATACACTACTAGTATATTACAAGCGAAATCATTATGGTATAGTGTAGGCTTTACTTACGGTTTCGTATACTTATACATGCATGTTGTTCCTTATTCATATTTTGACATTTATTCTTTGCACATATGACGCCAGTTTGTAGGAAACGTCTAACTATTAATTAGTGCATACAGTAGAGGTACGAAACTAGGTATACCTCTATCGATAATATAGATACTAACGTGAAAATGATGTCCGTTGGGCGTATGAATAAAAAAAAACATTTACTTCTTCCACATGCAGCATAACAGTTCGAGATTCAGAAGGTCGAAAGGCTATATACTTTTACACAAGTAAACATGTCTTTAGACAATTGTAGCGGTTCTAATTCCTCTTTGGAAGACGATGGCAATACGAAGATTACATTAACATTATCGGAGACGATGACGACCAGTCTATGGAAGGTGACATTTATAAGTGAAAATGATTCAGAATGGAAATTAGTGAGCTGCATACATTAGCAAAGAAAATGCAAAGTAGTGCATGGACAATAATTACAAATACGACTGATAAATATATATGGATGAAAAACACAGTATCAACGAGATTAATAGTAGTCTCTAAAGTGATCATGCTCTATGCAATCACCTATACATGGACCGCTACTTCAAACGTATATTGTAAGCGATTTAAATGATGATTCGCTTTGCACTAGTAGTAAATTAGTGTATAATATCAAATCGTAATATACACCAAGTATTGGGTAAAGACTTTTTAAAATAAGGCTGTAACTTTGTTTCAATATGTTCTAATTTAATTAATTGAGAAATGCCTTCAAATGGCATAGCAAGACGACTGATAATTGAATACTAGTACAATAATATCAAAATAACTCACTATCACGAGGCAAGTCTCTATAACGAGACATCTAGCCCCGCGAGTACGAAACTTTTTCGAGTACGATTTTATTCTTAAATTAAAGATTTGTTCACAAATCTCCATATAAAATTGCATGGAGCTTGAGCAATAAATGGTACTCAAAACGTTTCGTAATCTCGGGGCCTGTATCGAATTAACAAGTGTAAACAGCACACAATTCATAAAATAATTTGTTCTCGTGAATATCGGAATTCAGAATGCACGTACAAAAATAATGAGACCGCCTGTGTATCAAAGATAATTTATTCACAATACCTGAATAAGGCACTCATTAGTAAACACTATTTACATCAACATGATTAAAAACCTGTAAATAACCTGTCCATCAAGAGCACTTATGGATAACAACGTGTACATTACAATGTCATATATGATTGGAGATCGTTTTAAAACAATAATACTATTCATAGTCAGCTCTATCGCTTTTCTCTGGCACTTCCACCAAAGTCACATTGTGCGTCTTAAAAATGAAATGTCCAGCGATGCGCCATGCACGAACACTACTAACGTCTTCACATTCTCTGCAATGGATCCAATGTCTTCGGGTTGTGCGGATAGAACTTGCTGGCAGATGCAACACCCGGCATCACCGTTTGTCCCGTCGGGTAAGGATACATCGCACAGCCACACGAGATGGACATACAGGGCGACGTCTGGACGTTGTGGCTGACCACCGGACTCGAAGTTAGGTGGTGGTGGGGGTAGGGAAAACCTTGTACCGGGGCCGCGGAGAGACCCACAGGGGACAGAGGCACCCCCGGGATAATAGACCCAGGAATTCGTCGGGCATTCCCAGAGCGGTAAATATCGTCAATGAGCGCTTTCATTTCTTCCACAGACTTGGTCAGCATCTGGATATAGTTCTTGGCTAGAGACAATGTAGCGATCTTGGACAATTTGCGCACAGACGGCCCGCGGGCGTAGGGTACGACGTCTCGAAGACCTTCCATCGCAGAGTTCAGATCATGCATTCTTTTCCTTTCTCTTTCGTTGATCTTGGAACGGAGATCCGTGAGTTCATCGTGGGTGAGACCTCGAAGCGGACAGTTGGACTGGTTCAGGTATGAACCATTCTCACTTCTGTCATCGTCCGTAGACTGGTTGTCATCGTCTCCGATAATGTCAATGTAATCTTTGCCATCACCTTCCAAAGAGGAATTAGAAACGCTGCGGTTGTCGGAAGACATCTTTACTTCGTGTAAAAGTATATCCTTTAGGCCTTCTGAACTTCAAACCGTAACGTCCATTAGCATTGTAACAACTTGTAAAGCCTTTAACGTTCGTCGCCGGTACTTTCACGACATTAACCGAACACTTTACGTGGACTTGTCGCCAATGTTGAGCTGTCAGCGGAAACAATTCCAATGTCTTCACCAGTCCGGTTCAGAGATCGGACGGTTGTCAACTCTAAAGGATCGTCTTTTTCGGTTCGGCGTTTTGCAGCAATACTGAAAGTCCAGGGTCTGTCATTGACGTTTGTACCCCTGGCTTCACCCCCCGGGGCAATGAACAAGGGGAGGGGCTAGTGGCCCGGAATAAAGGTGTTAAAGGACAATGTCCCACACATCAAGCGTCGCTAATACACTCCCAGTCAGGAGTCGAGGTAACAGAGGTGCTCAACCAACAGTGAAAGTCTGTGATAATAATCAGTTGGAAAGTCGTGTTTGGTTGGTGCTACTGTAGTTTACCTGGAATGTGGGAGTGGCATATGTTATTAATGTCCTTTGATTGACACCTATACGTCTTCTTGGTCATATAAACTAACAGAATTAGGAGACGTTATTTTACTATCAATATTAATTTCATATTAATTATTCGAAAGAGTTGTAATTATATTTCGCTAATGGTATTGAATTGCGGTTAAATGCATTCAACGATTAAGAAAGTTAACATCAATTGTGACATCTCGTGTGTCCATTCAAATGTAATATAATGCAATTGAAGTTGTTTTATATTAATTTTTATAAGACGTTCAGTATTTTGTTAAAGCCAAGGCATATACAATAAACTATATGATAGCATTTTCACATTAATCGTGAGAAGATGGGCCACATTATTTTGTCATAATTATGATTATGCTTAAAGTAGTGTCGCATGCATGTGAGTTCTAATTATTAGAAAAAAATCTAATGCCAATCGTTTCGTTCATATTAGCATGCAATCAGATATAATACCATCCTGGTAATGGTTTCATAAACACAGATGTGTTCGGTAGGTAGTCCTTTTATTCTAATCTGGTTCTGATGTCGGAAACTAACGGCCATACAATTGATGTCATATTATCATTAAAACAAATTTAACCTAAATTGTAATATATACCCAGATGGTCTATAAGCTAAGGAAAGTACCAGAATTTGCACAACTAAACGTGTTGCATACTATAATGTCAATGATGGTCCAATGATACTACTATAAATAGTAATAGGCAAATTGTAGATACAATATTCAAACATAGCAGCGATGCCAATGGAAACAAATGCTTACTACATCTATAACAAATGTTGATAAAAACATCCTCACGATTGCATTTCAAACTGGCCTTCAAGCATATTAATTTAGAAATATATTAAAATACTACTAGTATAAACAATTAATATTGTACTCATCTTTACAATTGTTATCATTTGTGGCGTAATATTGCTGTCAATATATACTTTCAATTCATAGACTATAATACAGTTGCATCTATTTGAGAAGCTATAGAATTCGGAATTTTGTTTACGAATCTACGCGTGAGAGATGAATAAGATTTAAACTGTATAATAATGATACAAAATATATACTTGATACAATATTATATTATTGTGACATTTAACTTCGAATTCGTTATTAATCCGAGTATATCGGAATCGTAACAATACTCATGTATTCATGATCATGCGAACAGATTCGTATATATTTATATTCTTGCATGACTGTCTCACATTAAGAGAATGGTCATTTATTATTTACATGTCTATGAAGATATTTACGAAAGACAGAAACATTAGCTCAACACCAGCCACTTTGTACCCACTACTTTAAATGTTTTATATCTATACACATTGCTTGTTTATAAATATATATCTGTTATAGAGCACATTTCAGTTAATTCTTCTTCATTCATAAACACAGACCATGAGGCTGACCATCTAGCGGCATCCATATCGACCACACCAAACATCATCATTTCAACAGCAAAGCATTAAAACTATTCTGTATCATATCCTTGGTCTGTCAGTATCAGC
Organism: Lepetodrilus galriftensis; assembly: GCA_032361785.1. NCBI lineage: Eukaryota > Metazoa > Mollusca > Gastropoda > Lepetellida > Lepetodrilidae > Lepetodrilus > Lepetodrilus galriftensis. The sequence continues at coordinate 16,460 of JAUTBZ010204415.1, read as the reverse complement.
CGGTGCTCGCAGGTTTACTGCAACACTCAGCGCTACAGATGTTGCAGGCTTCCTCCTGCCCCAAAAACTGACAAGCTGTGATATGTGTGAAAGAATCTTTATAGCGTATTTAAACGCCAATTCAATTTTCTTTTTTAAAGTTCCAGGTAAGAATATCTAAAACATTGACCAATTAGCTAACAAACTACAGGAAAGAATATCTATGACATTATCCTATCGCAAGGAATGTTAATATTAACCAGATAGAACAAAAAAAAGTGTGTACAATTTTTTATTTTTCTGTTTGAGTAAAGACCAACAGGCCCCGAGATTACAAGACATTTTCTGAGTAAATGCTATGCTAAAAAAACATGACGTATTCAGGGCTCTAGACTAACATTCTGAGTTACTTGCCCGCAGAGCAAGCCAGGGCAAGTAGCAAAGGTGCAAAGTGTTAAAAAGTAGGTTGCCCGCAGTGCAATATAACTTGCCCCTGTACGTCAGGCATATGTTAGTCCAGAGCCCTGCGTTTTTATGAACACTATTGAGTTGAGTATGAAATCATACTCAGAAAAGATTCGTAATCTCAGGGCCAGGTCAAACATTCCAGACACGCATTACTCCAGGGTCTCACCCTACCACAAGCAGCACAGCTAGACTGACAGTGTTCTGGTCGTTTTTCAGACTCTGAAGCAGAACACCGAGGTCCGGACCAATGAGGCACGACTGGCCGCGGTCAAGTGCGAGATGGGGACACAGACGCCCGACAGCAGACCGGTCAGTGAACGTCCAGTCTAGACGTCTCCTGCACACGTCTAGACTATTAGAGCATGTGAATTATTAGAGCATCTCATAATGTGGAAACATTACTCCAGGTTTTCTCCCTACTGCAAGCAGAATGCAGATTGTAGATGGTCAACCGGTCAGTGAATGTCCATCCTGGACAATATTCAGGCCACGAGTTTACTAAACTTTCTCGAATACGATTTCATGTTAAACTCAAATGTTTTGTTCACAAATCCCCATATAAAATTTGAGCTTGAGCATGAAATCGTACTCAAAGTGTCTTCAGAATCTCAAAGTTGTGATACTATTTCAAGAAGCTATCGTATACACTTCGAAGCCATATGTCTCTCATTTTAGCATACATAGCGATAAAGATCTCTCTCTTGAGGGTTATAGTCCTGTCGTGTATATACATACCTCTTGAAAGCTTGTAGATATACATGAAAATAATTAACGCAGTTGCTAGTTATGTGTGTTTTGCAACTGTATAGATGCAATGTTTAACCCTCTCCCTGCAGGATCTGACACAGTCACTGTTCTTTAGGGCATCTCCTCTTGCCATCAGCATGGAGAGGGTTAAAGTGTTTAATATGTTTTGAGTGCTTCCCATCATAGAAAGAAAAAGAAAAGATAACTCTTCCATGACCGAGACAGAGAGCCATGTGAATCTGTCAGTTGTCTTTATAAATGATCATTAGAAAATAGCCACTCCTTTAACCCTCTCCATGCTGGAGGCAACCGGAGATGCCCTAGAGCGTATTTGATTCAACGGTCACCTGATGAATTTAGCCAATGAGGATACTCGTATCATCATGAGTGTTTGGCTAATTTCATCACCCTATGGTTGGTTGAGTGATTGAAACGAATACATTCTTTAAGAGTACATGTACCTGTGCCTAATCCAGCAGGGAGAGGGTTAAAAGAGAGATAACTCTTCCTAGTCTCGGTCAGAGAACCCCATGAAATTATCTATGATTTTCTTAAATATAATCACCATTTGAAAAACGGCAGATTTCCTTACGAGTACAAATTTCTGAAAAGTCACTCTTCATAGTCCCTCTTGGTAAACAGTCACATTTCACTGACAGTCACGCTTAATAAACAGTCACTATATTGTGTGGATACTGTACAATATGATTGTTTATGTTTCATCAAGTTATGATGTTCTGTCAGAATGATACTGCTGGTATCCAGGCCCAGAACCATATATAGAATCCACTGCCAGAATCCTAGAGAATCCACTGCCAGAACCCTAGATAATCCACTACCAGAACCATATGCCAGAACCCTAGAGAATCCACTGCCAGAACCCTAGAGAATCCACTGCCAGAACCCTAGAGAATCCACTGCCAGAATCCTAGATAATCCACTGCCAGAACCCTATATTGCTAGAGAATCCACTGCCAGAACCCTAGAGAATCCACTGCCAGAATCCTAGATAATCCACTGCCAGAACCCTAGATTGCTAGAGAATCCACTGCCAGAACCCTAGAGAATCCAGTACCAGAATCGTCGCAAATGGGTGAAAGATTCCCGCAGCGACGTTAAACTCCATATTCACTCACTCACTCACCAGTACCAGAACCCTTGAGAATCCACTGCCAGAACCCTAGAGAATCCACTGCCAGAACCCTAGAGAATCCAGTACCAGAACCTTAGAGAATCCAGTACCAGAACCCTAGAGAATCCACTGCCAGAACCCTAGAGAATCCACTGCCAGAACCCTAGAGAATCCACTGAGATGATGACAGTTCAGATTTCAGATGACATTTAGCTGGAGGATATCACCAGCTACAATTATCTAGGTTGCGCTGTCCTCAAGTCTGTCCCACTCTGTCTCGCTGTCTGTCTCGCTGTCTGGCCTGCTGTCTGTCCCACTCTGTCCCCGCTACTCCATGCAGTGGATAATTCCACTTTAGAGTGGGGATGAATATACATACAAGTGGATACATGCATCTTGTCAGAGTAACGACATAGTCAGATATTTACAGGGGTCACTTGACATTATATGCCTCGTTAGCCATTGTTATTCTATCAGGTCAAAGTGTTTGCTCAATATTGGCCTTGTGTGATCATTCTTGCTGAAAAGTGTTTGAGATACTGTCGTAGGATGGTGCAATCAACAACATCGATAGCAAGCTTAACATTTTTAAACATTTAATTCATTATTTAGACATCTACAAGTATATAAATACAATAATAAAATAGATAAATGATAGGTTGCAGATCTTATTGTAAAGTCATACATTTTATAATACCGGTAGTTGATTTTTATCGTTGGAAATAGGTGAAAGATTCCTGCAGTGACGTTAAACTCCATATTCCCTCACTGAGTCAGGTTGATTTGTGACCATGTAGGATTTTAAAACTTCCTCAAACAAAATCCTACGATGCAGGATGAATCCATGTTTTCATGAATTCATGTTTTGTACAACGTTCAGGACAACTTCACAATGTTTTGTACAACGTTCAGGACAACTTCACAATGTTTTGGACAACGATACAAAGTTAACATCAATAGGTCGAGTCATTCTGAGCTGGATGTTTGATCTGTGAACAGCTGAATGAAATAGTTCTTGTCCAGTCGAGTGGCTCCACTTTTGTATTCGTCCTTTCAAAGAGATTCGTCTCATTCTGTGAAAGATGTCTCTCTACAATGGGATAACTTGGAAATGAGTCATCAATGCATCTCCATTTATCTCCAGTTATCTCTCTACCAGCTTAAACAACTTGAAACATCTCACTTTAACTCTGTCCATGCTGGCAGTAACCGGAGATGCCCTATGGAGCACTACCTGCATCTAATCCAGCAGGGAGAGGGTTAATGATGGTACACCAGAGGAATTTTTATTAACCCTTCTTTGTACCAAAGTGAACTCCAGATGCCTGAGGGTATATTGCAGCGATCGAAACTAACTTTAAAACTTACTGGCCCGAATAGTGATACAAATAACAAATGTTATGAATTTCTACTAGTCCTTAGGATACCTTTAGCATTGGGAGAGATGGCCCAGGCTAGAGGACTAATGTTAATTTCGATCCCTGCTATTGTAAACTGATAAGCTGATAAGATTATTGAAAGCGGATGATAATAATAATAATAATAATAATAATAATAATAATGTGAACATTCGTATTGCACGAAATCCAAGCTCAGATGCATGCTCAAAGCACTATATTATTATTATTATTATTATTATTATTATTGGATCTAAAACCCTAATTCAAAAAAGAAAACAAAATATTTATTTTTATTTTTTATTATTGTTGATTTAGAACACAGAGGGTTAACATGGGAGGTTGAACTATCGTAATGTCGCCATTTGAGAAATTGACAGGACATTATCGTTGTACTGTGTCGTGAGTGTGCATGACATAAGGATAGAGGTGTGTGATTGCTGGTCTACTGGGTAGAAGGAATTAGTTGATGCAGAAACGCGTACCTGAAGTTACGTGAAGCGCGCGAATGAATCACCGAGGAATCTTAGAGGAGAGACAGAAGGACAAATAGAAGAGAGGAGGAAGATATTTTACAGAGGAAAGCAGCTGTCTTATGGAGTTAAAATGATTTGTATCATATTTCCTGTCATGCGCATGTTTTGAGAGAAAAAATATCTGACTTTTGGCGAAGGTGGACAAATCTTGGAGCCCAGAAACAAAAGACGAGAACCAGTCCATGTTGGATGCGAAATTGAGGGTTTATTGCTTTATATGAGGTCAGAGGTCAATTTCATGTCATATTGTTCAGGGATGGTAGAGTGTGACATTTTGTCTGCAGACAAACGCCATCAGTTAGAGGTCAGAGTTGAACTGGTTATTTGGTGACAGTGGGAATCTCCACACTCGGAATCGGTAGACAGCTACCAGTTCAGTGATGACATTTCTTGCGTCAGTTCAGAAGTGAATCGCTGCGATATTAAATCTGGAACATTTTCCCGTTAGTTTTCAATCAACGGAATATATTTATCTGTGTAATTTGATCAGCCGCGATTGTACAGGGAACAATGCCGACAGACCTGGTTCAACACAGAAATAATTATCAGTTATTGGTAATTATTGGCGGCATGGGATAATTCTAATGAGCGTACCGACATTGATAGGACTACGACCGTCGATAATTTTGACAAGTCCGATAACCAGTGGTTACACGACGCATTGATTGCGATGAATTCACAGTTCGTACATTCACAACGCAGCAGTGTCGAGGCAAGGGAACCTCACCCTATGCATGCTGGGAAGTATCCATCGCATGTACATTTACCTAAAAAAAGGATACAACTGAGGCGGGATTTTAATTACGGCAGGAGATGTACAGAATTTAATTACGTATGTTCTGAAGTCCGTCTCCCCAGGATCTTAATGCTGTCCCCGTGAGATGAACGCGCTATCTGCCTGTGGTTAAAGCTGCTATCTGCCTGTTTGAAGGTGATATCTGCTAGCCGGCAACTGTGTGCCACTTTAACACCAGAACATATCTTGCTAATACTACCTGTTGCCTAACTTGAGGAAACGGGGAAACATTTCAATGATTGAGCTGTAATATTTTCTGTCCACATTTAACACGGAAGACTTGTTGTGACTGCTGCACATCAAGGGATAATTTACGACTTTGTTGAATGAATTGGGTTTACGTATTTCAATGGGCGACATTTGATAGCAGGAGCTTATGAAACATCTACAAAGGATTTCTCACGCGGTGTGTGCACTGTGGCAACCACTGTGGATGGTGGTGTAGATGTCACTGCGGTAGTCGCTGCACCGACACTTCCTGTCATTATCGCCACAGCCACCGAGCTCCCGCTCTCCTCACAGTGGCTATAAGGAAGAAAACTAACTCTGGTATTTTTATCTGCCTCGATTTTCTATTTTTTTTATATTACAAGTAGGAGGCCTGGCAGTTGTGATTAATGCCACTCGAGATCAATACTGCGTGCTTACAAATGTGGCGCAGCTACAGGTAGCGGTAGTTTCGCCATGGAGACTACACTCTCAGGATGCGTGCCTTTAAATTGCTAGTATGTTCTGAGAGATAACGGCTGTTATTACTAACAGTGACCGGGGAAATTAAAGCTGGTGTGCCGTAATTATCAAGGACACAAAGTCCCGGATATTTTTGCGTTCATTGTGCCGGGGTGTGGGAGATACGTCCGAGGTGTCTGTGTCGTCGGTGTTGTTGTCAAGGCCGTCGCTGTCATCTACGGTGTCATCAGTGTTGGATGTCATTTGTGTATATGTATACGGACGTCGGTCCCGACTCCGGTAACAGTCTCTGTTAGTGCCACTGAAAATGGAGATGAATTTACTCAGTGGAATGCTACATGGAGGCGAATTTCCTCACGGAAAATGCTGTGGTGGTTGTTGATATTGTATGCAACACTGACTGTTAGTGTTGTGAGTGCTAGTGTTATGAGTGCTAGTGTCGTGACTGTTAGTGTCGTGACTGCTAGTGTTGTTCCAGTAAGGCATCCAACTCCTGGTAAATTTCAGACAATTATTTCATCTCATCTCGCCTGGAAGTATGTTGGAAGTTTGCCCAGACCCTAATTCAGAAATGGATATAACGCATAATTTCTGATTCCAGCATGTCGAGCAATCGACGGCGATTCGACGGCGTACAATTTAACTAGCACTGTCACTGTTCTTCGACTGTTATGTGACTAATATGTGACTGTTATGTGACTGTTATGTGACTGTTATGTGACTGTTTATGAAAAGTAAAAACCAGTATTTTTTCCTGGGGTTCGCCGTCTCTAGCAGAGATCAATAAACAATGAGTGGAACTGTGGATTTCATGGCTTATCTGACGATGAACATGGACGGACTATCGAAGTCCGTTCTCTCCGTGATGCGAAGCACGATCTCCCATTCCTACGCTGAAATCACACTGTGCTTGTTGGTGTCGTCAGTCACCATTATTTACGGATGTCTTATATTTTGGCGACAGCGTCGAGACCACGGCAGGGCGACGTCGCTGAAGTCATCGTCACAGGGAAGTCCTCGCGGAAACAGAAAGGTGAGATAGTAGCTCTGCCAGCTGGGAGACTCCAAGTAAACATTTATTCATTTATTTAACTTACTTACTAAGTACTATCTCATATTTGTTATTATTGTTATATTTTATTATTAGTAGTAGTAGTAGTAGTATTAGTAGTATTAGTATTATTATTATTCCTATTATTTATTTATTATGTTATATATTATTAGTAGTAGTAGTAGTAGTAGTAGTAGTAGTATTATGTAGTAGTAATACTTAGTTATTATTTATGTTTTATTATTACTACAGTAATATTAATTGCACTTTACTACTACTACTACTACTACTACTACTACTACTACTACTACTACTACTACCACCACCAACAGAAATACTACTAATGTTATAATAGTAAATTATTATTATTCCTATTATTACTGTTATTATTTTATTACTATTTGTGGTTACACATTTTTTATTTTTAATCATTTAGGAATATACATTTACAAAGAAAACACATACGTAACAAGCACATATACTAACATGTTTCTATATCAAAAGTATGTTCCCACCCTCTGCTTTAAACACAGACAAATGTATTTTTACACAACTAACAAGTACAGATATTTTACAACTAATCTACTGCGACACAGATGACATTTAGATGTTTGTTTTCTACGCATGCAGACAAGCAATAATCATGTGACGCTACTGTGGCGTTTGTGAAATGTACACCAGGGTATCGTTTCTCGAAGCTGTCTTAGCCACTAAGGGACCATAGCACTCTCTTAGCAATGTATTAGCTATCAGCAAAGAGAGTGCTATGGTCGCTTAGCGGCTAAGAGAGCTTCGAGAAACGATACACTGTCTATGATAGATGTTGTGTGTCCATTGGCAATGAACATTAACACTATCCCTGCTGGATTACACACAGGCACTGCTCATTAAGGCATTTCCGGTTGCCTCCAGCATGGAGAGGGTTAATGCGTCAATTTGTTTTGTGTGTAGATAAAGTGGTCCTAGAACTTTGATAGAATGTGGCCACCATCAGTGTTAAAAATTACCGCTGGTCCGGCCATTTCTCCCAATGCTAAAGGTATCCTAAGGGCCAGTAGAAATTCATGTTTTTTTTGTAAACATTTGTTATTTGTATCATTATTCGGGCCAGTAGGTTTCCAGCGGTAATTTCGAACACTGCTCCCGAGGTATGAAATGCAATTAAATCTTTACCAAAATAAGAACACATAATTATAATACTCCTGCAAACGAAAGTTTTAAGGATTCCATATTTCGTTCCAAACTTAATTCGATATTGCGGCTAATATAATGCCGAAAACATCCAACACCGACTTTATTTTAATTTTATTTTTTAATTGGGGTTTATAGTATAGCTTTCTAGATTATTTCACTAATTGACTTGTCAGTTTAGGGCATGAGGGTAGATCTATGCTACACCTGTACACACTTTCCAGAACAAACACAGCATATGCCTGTGGTCGCTTAGCAAAACGCAAGTGTCAAAATGTAAAATAGCCGACTACGTGTTTAGTACTAGATTATAATATACGTGGACATTTATTTACCTATGGGATTGACATAAAACCATTAACAAAGCCAGATATGAACATAATTATGTCGTTGTCAATGTCTGAGAAAGGCGCTGGGTACGGAATTGTATGTAGTTAACCCTCTCAATGCTGGCGGCAACCGGATATGGCATGATCATATGCCCCAAAGAGCAGTGCTTGTGCCTAATCCAGCATAGCAGGGAGAGGGTTAACATAATAAAGCCTAGTTTAAGCAGCAGGTTTCCTCAAGAATAACATTATTATGTTTCCCCCCAGTGTCATTACGTTAATTCTGAATAGTAATAGTAATAATAATTAATAATTAATAATAATAATAAGTGTATTTATATTTCACTAAATCCATGGTCAAAATATTGATCACAAATGCACTCATTTCACCATCTCAACTCCCTGGGGAGTATACACGCTAAGGTACCAGTTAAGGCACTAGCATGTTAATTTGCATTCACAATTCCATCTCGTCCTACTGGGTACCCATCCACAGCTGGTCGACACGCTCAAGCATGTCATTAAAAATGAAACAACAAACTCAAAAATATTATTATGTTTCTTTATTCTTAGTATATCATATATTCTCGTCTGGAGATAGACTTGTTGAGATTCTATACAGTATTCACAACATTAGAACCGTTGTATTGCATGGATAATAGTCTTCTGCTTTAACCCTCTCCATGCTGGAGGCAACCTGAGATGCCTTAAATAAAAGAGCTTTGTCGGTCCCTAATCCAGCAGGGAGAGGGTTAATTCTAAACATTCTAAGTTTTGGTAAACTCGTCATGCAATAAATTATACTACTATTTTCTTACTGACGCAGGTTAGTTTGGCATCACAGTAACACAGCACAATGTAATTTCCTCTTTAACCCTCTCCATGCTGGAGGCAACCGGAGATGCCCTGAAAAGCAGTGGCTGTGCCTAATCCAGCGGGGAGAGGGTTAAGAAACCTTCAATACAATGTCATGCTGTCAGATAAACACTATCCTATTTATTATAAGTTACTTTTCTAGACACATTTAAAGTATATCTAGATTGTTCATACTCAGCTATTGTCTATTGTGTTACTGAATATACCATTGAGACAGCAGAGATATCATTTCCCAGAAAAGATCAACTTTGTCAGTTTGTGCGTTCCCGTTTCATTACAAAGTTCTTTTACGGTCGCTTCATAAAGTTGATAAAATAAAGAAGTGTACTAAAATCACTCTTGATAATTTATAGATGATAGTTATTTGAAAGAATAATTAAATGCATATTTTGATTCTGCTGATGAGATCGAGGGGTTTTCTAAGACGTACTTTGTATGATTTTGAAATGAGTACTTAGACAGGACAGGAAAAGATTTGACATCGTACATGCTGATTGGTCAGTATTACGTGAATTAACTACATTGTTTATTATAAGAGGCATGGACAGCACATGGTGACAACAGAAATGGACAAGCAAGCTGTTTCACCTATATGTCCGAACACAAAACACATACCGGTACTCAGAGATACATGTTCACAACAACGCACACCTACGTATTTTATATGTACACACAAACACAACATGTTTTCAATCACCCTCTGTATATGCATAACCATTGTCTACCTAATGTCTGCCAGGGTTATTTAACCCTCTCCCTGCTGAAGGCGACTAAAGTTGCCCTATCACATGTGGATATAGAACACTTTGATTTTATTCAGCAGGGAGAAGGTTAACACTAGACTACTTTGCATATATGCATGAATAAACATTAAAAGGTCAGCGAATCAAAAAGAGTTCCTAAATTGAAATACATGCCAATATTGTTGACATGACATGACATGGGAGTGAGTGAATATGGAGTTTAACGTCGCTGCAGGAATCTTTCACCCATTTGCGACAAACATGGAAAATTCCCACCCACATTAACTCTCTCTATGCGGAAGGCAACCTGAGATGCCCCAAATATGATTTGTCTAGTAGACTACAGAAGTGAGTCTATTGGACAACAAGCTAAATGTTCTGCAGGTCCCACCGGCTTTCAATTATTTTTTCTCCACATTATTTCATAGTTTTGTATTTTTTTTTATCACGAGACAATAAAATATCATACCAAAATACTACAGTGCTCCCTCGATATAACGCCCTTCGATGCACCCCATTTTTGAAAAATAAATAAATAAATATTTTCTCTCAAAAATATCCCCCCCCCCCCCGCCAATTATATTCGTTGATATAACGCGGGTGGCATGTCATGGACCCCAACTTCAGCATTATATCGAGGGAGCACTGTAGTAAAATATGAAAATATTGAAAACCAGTAGGGCATGTAGCTTCTTACCCAATATACTTGTACAGACAAATCAAATGTCCATAATATATCAACACCCCGAGATTGTATGCCTTTAAATTTACGCAGACAATGGCTATGAATTTCAGAAGATGTGTACGTGTACAGTAGACATACAGTTCACAGATGAAGAAAGACTTGAGATTTTGGAAGACAGAGTTTTCGGCTTGCATTCAACACAAGTATAGTTTGTACAAAACACATAGCAAGCATAACACACAATATATTGATCGCCATTCATCAACTGAATAATACGCTTCAAATCAACAAGGAAATACCAGTATACAAAACAAGGTAACAGTGGCAACAGATTTCTGACCCACGAAGCAATAAAGTTAGTACACTGTATTTGTATTTAAATCGATCATTAATACACTATTAGTATTACATTACACAACCATATCCTGGTCCGATTAAAGTACTTTCGCTAATCTACTTTATATTATTAATATTTAATTATTCTCATAATTCATAATTCTTGTCTGCTTGAGCTGAATTAATTTGAACAATTTGAGGCATTGAGAATATTAAATATAAAATACTGTAGGAATATATAATTATATTATTAATAATCAAGGGAAATCTTACGAAATGCGGTTAACTTCATAGAAGCCCGTTAGCTTCAACATGTTTAATTCTGGCTAGTATTGGACAAATCCGTACGGGTAAAGGAAGTGTATACTTATTATGACTATTGTTGTTTCAAATGAATCAAAATATGAAATACTGTAGATGTTTTATACATCATGAAATCTGCCTGTATACATACAATTATTAGAGACAAATCTTCATATTCAAAACACATACTATGTACTGTGCATGTTGAAGACGGAACTGGGTCTACAAGTTAGAGGGTTCGAACTGATAAACACAAATAAACTAAAGAAATATTAACAAATACTTGTTAACAACTCAAACAATGAGACAACAACAACAAAAAAAAGAAAATGAAAAAGAAAGAAAAAAAAGAAGAGAAAAAGCCTGGCCTTTGTTCCACAGAGGGAAAGAGAGCGTAGTGCTACAAGAGTTGTAACTCCTATATGTTCACATGACGCGGAGCCGTAGCGCTATGATTAGTTTGTGGAACGGCACCTGGATTATTCTTATTTTGCACGAATACCCCCCACTCCCCACCCGATTAATAAAAGAAAGCCCATCAAAAAATACATAAATCGTGAAATGGTCAGTTTTTCTCATCACAATCAAAGCTTTCATAATCAACCAAATGACTAGTTTTTAAATAATCCGTCACTTGACTTGTTCATTAACAGAATGGCTGCTGTACTAAGCAAACCAGGACTTGAGATCATGAAACTTTTCTTGAGAATGATTTCATGCTCAACTCCAAAGTTTTGTTCATAAATCCAATTTGAGCTTGAGCATGAAATCATCCTCAAAAAGTTCCGTAACTTTGGGCCTGGACGAGCTGTCATAACTTGATCTGCACCGTTTGCGAAATTGATTATCAATCTCAATCGTACATTTTATGTATCTGTATGTTCCATTTCCCTGAGACCTTCTAATAGTTGGCATGTTTAGCAAAGCTCCAATCATACTAACAATCACGAAACAATATTAACACTAACTTTTGCTTGAAAAATTTGAATTATCTCCCTTGCAATACTCAAATAATGCACCGAATGGAGAGTGATTTCTTATTTTATTGTCAAGTATTTTAACAAACAAAGGTCTAGGTGATGGAAAGAGATTATATCTTCTACACACCCTCAATCCATTCTCAGTTCATGTACAATTTGTTTAACCCTGAAAAGCCATTTTAACCATTCTAAGTTAAATTAATTTATTATTAAACTTCAATAGTGACCATTGGCACACACAGAATTGCACTAAGTGTTATTTTCAGACACCGAAAACACACACACACGTACGGTACACACATACACCACACACAACTCACACACACACATTAAAGTTCATCCTACACAATTCATGTAACCTGTCACAAATATTGTCATGTCACGACATTCATTCATCCGACAGATATTCCACACAGTCACGGCATGCCATCAGGATTTCTCGTCATCATTGTCACCATGTCCGCCATCCTTGGGCGACACCGACGGCGGCTGCAGCCCGCTCCAGTTAAAGTTCGTCATGTCGATCGGCAATCCGTCAGCGTCCGTCATGAAATTCGGATCGAAATCCGCGAATATCCGCGACAGCCCTTGGAAGTGGCAGTCGCTGAGATTCTTGCCCCCCTTGTCGGGCGAGATCTGAAAGATTCCGAACTCCGTCAACGAGGTGTTGGGTGAGTGTCCACTCTTATGACACTCTCCCTGCGGAGAGCCGATCAGCTTCAATGCGTGTACGGCCTCCTCCTGGAGAATGTCGAGGAAACTGCCGTCGAATCCGCACGAGTTCCGGAACGGCGTGAACCCGCGGATTGGCGACGGGAGGTACTCTGAGGACAGCGCGGCACTCCTCAGCGGCGTCGAGGTCGCCAAGAGGTCGCTCTTGTTCTTGTCGTCCGGCGACTGGAACAGGTGCCTTAACGGAGTCGGGAGCCCTTTCTCGAACTGATCGTCCGGTTCCGAATCCGATGATTCCGCCAGCAAGGCCTTCTCCTGCGGGACTTTCTCCGCCTTCTTCACACGACTACGAGTCCGTTTCTTCGACTTGTTCGCTGCGTACATCTTTGGCTTCGGGAGACCTTGACTGACAGTGGACTTCGCTGTGCTCTTGCCGCCCGTCCTCTTGCTCTTCCCTCCGGTACACTTTCTCAGCTCCTTGCCCAGAGGAATGGATATCACCGGAGCGTCGTCTTCGCAGACTTCCGCGTTCAGCCAGGCCTGTCTGAGAATGTTTGTGCAGCTGCTTCGGTCTGCGCCACTCATGACGTCGGTGGACGTGCAGGGCTTGGGCTGGATGGACTTCTGAGACTGGCCCGCCGAGACCGGCTCCTGCAGACCAGTATACACACCGCCGGCCGGCTGAGATGTCTGGTTGGCGGGGATGTGGAATATCACCGGGGCGTTACCAGGAAGCTGCTGATGCTGTTGCTGGGCAACGTTGTGGAGCGGCACCAAGGCGTAGGCTCGGATGGGGGTGGGCCTTGGTAGGATCGGGGTGGGACCTGCAACAAACAACCCACAGGATGATTCCAAGGCCAAAGTCCAAGGATCTTAAGCATACAAATCAGGGCTCGTATTCTCGAAACTTCGTCCTAAGAAATTAATTGCCTAATTGGTTTTCTGCTTATGACAATTTTAAATATATATTTTCTGACCAAGAAGTTATTAATTTACGGAATTTCGAGAATACCTGCCCAGGGTATTGTTTATCGAGGCTATCTTATCCGCTAAGAGACCATAGCACTCTCTTAGCACTGTATTAGCTATCGGCAGTGCTGTATTTGCAGGACAATTTAGAGGACAAGATTGTCAGAGTGGCAGGACCACTGATTGTGTTAGCATGCAACTGAAAGGACCAGAGTTAGCAGTGTCTCAGGACAAGATTGTCAGAGTGATAGGACGAGATTGTCAGAGTGGTAGGACGAGATTGTAGTCAGAGTAGCAGGATGAGATTGTCTGTCAGCATGCAACTGAAAGGACCAGAGTTATCAGTGTCTCAGGACAACATTGTCGGTGGCAGGACGAGATTGTCAGAGTGGCAGGACCGTATTGTCAGTTACCTGTCCGCTTCTTGCTGAGACAAGCCTGCAGGGACAGTAGTTGCTGCTGCGGCGTCAGACCTGCGGCCTGCATGGGAACCAAGGACGTCGCTCCGGGGAACACTGAACCAGCTGCATGTTGGTTCATAAACACGGGGATCATGTTCGGGGTGTGTGAGCCACCACTCTCGTAACACTTATCTGAAACAACAAAACCGTACCATCACTTCAAAGTTCCATGTTCGCAATCCCAGATATATTTTTGTATTTAAATAATTATTTTTAAGTTAATATTTTTGTATTCTGATGATGCTTTTAGACAAACAATTAACTCAATAAAATCTATTCTTAATATCTTTTTTATATTTCTTTTTTAATTTTATTTTTTTAAAAGATTTTTTTTAAATCATGATCGTTGTACCTTTGCCCAATCGGTCTTCAAAGCGTTCCTCATCAAACTGTAGCGTCCACCGCGCGCCGTGTTTCTTTTTGTCCTCAGTGGCCCTCACAAAGCACTGGTAGTACGACAGGTTGTGTCGGATTGAATTCTGAAAACAAAATAAAATAAAATATAAAAATCTACACCTGGACGAGCGACTACACATACATGCTGAGTGAGTGAATGTGGAGTTTAACGTCGCTGCGGGAATCTTTCACCCATTTGCGATGAACATACAATGTGGACGATTAGTTATCGAGGACAATGTCCGACACATTGTTTAACCCTCTCCAGTAGCCCAGATAAGGTGCGTATCGCACAATTTACGCAGTAAAAATTGAGAAATATGCATAGATATTAAACCTGGCAGTGATGAAAATGTGTACATAATGATAAAATATGTGGGATGTTCACTCACTTATTTATTTATTTATTTTTAAATAGACCTCATTTTACAGAGAGAAAACAATGATAGGTTTAATTGGAAATGACAATATCTTGATAATGTTTTTCTTCCTTTTAGACTGTTCCATTGGACTATTGGACATTCGATTTTGGCCACATCCGACCAGAATTAAATGTCTGATAGTAAATCGGGTCATTACCACAACTATTTGAACTATGTTAACCCTCTCGCTGCTGAAGGCAAGTTAACTTGCCCGATCACATGCATAAATAGAACACTTTGATTTTATTCAGAAGGGAGGTTAAAAGCAACCTACAACTGCTATTAATCTTCACATAATACTCCCTAAATTAATTTCTGGGAGTACGAGTATCGCAATATTTGAAAATACTCCCTAAATCAAAATCAGGGAGTACCATACTCCCAGGTCGCAGATTTTATCTGGAGCTCTGCCCCTCCCTTCTGGATTAGACACCGGTGCTGCTCTTTACTGCGTCCCCGGTTGCCTCCAGCACAGAGAGAGCGTTAACGCGACTGGCGGACCCACCTTCCAGCCCGGCTTGGCGGTGTGCATGTAGAAGGCGAACGTGTCGCCGATCCACTTGCAGATCTCCCTGAGCGTCATCTTCTGGTCAGCACGGCTCTGCAGCGCCATCTGGATGAGAACCATGTACGAGTACGGTGGCCGCTTCCTGCGCCCGCACTCCTCGTTCACCTGAAACACGGAGGAAAGTATTGAAACATCTGCAGGGAAACCATTCGTAAAGCTTATTTATCTACAAGCGATCTTAGATAATGAGTTAAAGTGACTCAAACACAAAATTCATATTGCATCTCTAAAGAACTGATGATCCTTACCCTACTATCTCCCTCTCCCCACCTACTACCACAGGCTACCATCTCCCTCTCCCCACCTACTACCATTATCTCAGGCTACCGTCTCCCTATGACCACCTACTACCATTATCTCAGGCTACCGTCTCCCTATGACCACCTACTACCAGTATCTCAGGCTACCGTCTCCCTATCACCACCTACTATCAGTATGTCAGGCTACCGTCTCCCTCCCCACCTACTACCTTATCTCAGGCTACCGTCTCCCTATCACCACCTACTACCATTATCTCAGGATACCATCTCACTCTCCCCACCTACTACCAGTATCTCAGGCTACCATCTCCCTCTCCCCACCTACTACCACTATCTCAGGCTACAACTCCCTATCACCACCACTATGATCTATCTCAGGCTACCACCCCATCTCACCATAGCGGCTGCAAGTGGGTCATCGAATGTCGAAGAGTATCATTTAAAACTAGGAATTCCGGTGATAAGCTAACAGA
>JAUTBZ010204304.1:0-21163 GCA_032361785.1 Lepetodrilus galriftensis | reverse complement strand
TTTCATTTATAACTACTCCAACGCTTAATTTAGTTACTTTTGCTTTATAAATATCTATTGGTAAATTATTATTTAATAATGCAAACGCATTACAGACTTGTGTATATGTAAAGGGTTTGTAATTGTTGCCGTGATATAATTTGTGTAGTGAGTTTGTAATATATAACTGATTATTATAAATACGCAAGTTAATATTCTTAAATATTGATTTGTAATACAACGGAACGTTACTATCTCTAAAATGTGGTATCCACAGAAAACCATTCCAATTAAAATTACACTGCCTAAAACGCCTTTGATAACAGTGAAAGTTCCTGATGATATTAATTTCAAGAAGCAGCAGAAAACACTTTTAGTAGCACCAGAAGAATATGCAGAGAACCATGAAGGACATCATTTGAATGTGACGTTGGATTGGTATCCTAGAGTGGTAGAAAAATCTAGTAAGGGTGTCCGTGTTACAAGGCACAACACTGATTTGGATACTATGAAGCTAGAAGCTGAGCATTTAGCCTTTATGGACTTTGGTGCTATTTATAAGGCAATGCAACAGCTAAAGGCTGAACGCAACTGGTACAACCTAAATTTAAGCGCTGAGGCAATTAAAGCAACCTTAGAGGATAGCGCTTGGTACACATTGTATATCCCCAAAGAGCGAATGAAGCTAACCAGCTTTGAACGATATTTTGAGTGGCAAGAAATAGCGATTACCTTGCTAAAAAAATATTGTGATCGTTTCTATAAAACGGAACAAGAAGCTTTTGAAGCACCGCATAGAAAATATGCCGAGCTTGATCCTTCTGATCCGAATTTCTTTGAAGAATATAAGTTATTGATTGATGAATCTGAAAAGATGATTCTGCAACGTATTGATGAACTTCAACAGCATATTATCAATGGCAATTTAACTGATTTTAATATTGCTGGAAAAGGCGAAGCCATCTTCTTTGAAAAACATTTATATATGCCATTACTGCATTTAAAGAAGGGTGTTGATAGTGACCTGTTTAAGGTTAGTCCTACACACTTAAATGATGGTGAATATGACTTCGTTTGCGATTTACGAAAGTACTATGAGAGTGAACCTATCGCGTTAAAAGACAAAGAGATTTACTTGTTACGAAATCAGTCCCGCGGTCGTGGTTTAGGCTTTTTTGAAGCAGGTAATTTCTACCCAGATTTTATTCTTTGGGTGTTGGATGGAGATACCCAGCATATTGTTTTTGTTGATCCAAAAGGGATACTACATTGCTCTGGTCTCGATGACCCTAAGCTTAAGTTTTTTGAAACTGTAAAAGAACTTGAGAAGAAAATGCGTAAAGAAAAAAAGGCTCATGCAGAAAATATCAAAATGCATTCCTTTATTATCTCAAACACACCATTAGCAAAAGTACGATGGTGGCATGATGGGATGGATGATATTGAGGGTTTTGCAGAAAGGAATGTGCTGTTTCAGAATGAAGATAGGGAGTATGTTGAGAGGGTGTTTTCTGAGGTGCTTTGTTAGTTAGATGTGAAATTTGCGATCTGGTATCACAACAGCATTAATCCAAAGCTATATTAGTGCAAACTGCAGCAATAAATTGTTTTTAGCCAGTAAAAGCTAACGGTAAAAAAAGCAGGTTATATGAAATACCAAGAACGTGAATCTATGGGAAGCTGGTGGTATTTTTACAATAATGAGTAAAATCAACTCTCTTTCCTTGGCTTTAGTCATACTAACTTGAAAATTGATATGACAGATTCTTTTGAATCTGTTATAAGAATTAATGATAAATCTATCTCATGCCTTTATTTATCATATTTATTAATGATCATTGATGAAAATCGAGAAGTGGAATGCGCAAGCAAAAGGATATTGCATATTTTAAAGCTTTAAGAATAAAATTATTTTTTATTATTTCATTTTTATTGTTTTCCTTCTCCAGTTCTGCCTCTGTAACAAGTATACCAGATAATTATTTTAGTAATTACTCAGATGATATGTGTGATACCTGTACAAATTATGCAGAGAGTGTCTCATGGTTGCAGATTCTTCTTAATGCTGATGATCAATGTAAATATTACAAATGATGGCGTTTGGGGGATAAGCACAAAGAATGCAGTTAAAAGCTTTCAAACGAATTATGGGCTTACATCTGATGGCTGGGTAGGCACAGGAACAAAAACAAAACTAGATCAAGTTTTAGCGCGAATAAAGTCACAAGTTCCTGTTATAAGTTCTGTATCCCCCAGTTCAATTAACTCTTCACTATTTGAACAAACAATAAAAATATATGCGAGTAATTTGGATACTAGTTGGGGCTTACAAGCATCAACAGATGGTATAAATTTCAGTACAATTACTAATGAGAGTTTAGTTTACCTAAGCAATAGAATTGAGCTAAATTCAATATTATTTTCTGCTACAGGAAATTATTACTTTAGACTTATAAAAAATAATATTTTTTCGAATAAGAAAAGAATAAACATCTCTTACATCCCTCCATACTCTCCTAGGTTGTGGATTGTTGCTGATACATTAGATGATAATGTGCGAACTGTGAGCTTGGATAGTGGGAACGATCTTGTTCTTAACTTTTTTCTTCTTGATCTTGATAACTTGAATGATGAACGCACGCTCTATCTCAACTGGGGTGATGGTCATAAAACTGTAGCTCTCTTACCTCCCCAAAGCAATCAGAATGGAACAGTAAATTTAGACGCAATCCTTTACTCTAGTAATTATGCCTATAACTCCCAAAGGACTATTACATATACAGCATCAGCTTATGTAAAAGATGCCGACGGATACATAAGCAACAAAACAAGGATTAAGGTTCTTGTGAAAGGAAGCAGTTCAAATAGCCTACTAGCATCAAAAATAAATGATCCTAAAGTTGCACGGAGTCATGATTCCTCATTACGATCAACAAATGGTTTAGTGGATACTGCAACAGGCGCAAAAAACTTTTCTTTAGAACTCTTAAAAACAACAGGGCTAATACCGCTAAACTTTACATTAAACTATAACTCTCTACTACTAAGTGAAGGGGATATAGCCAGAGGCTGGAGTCATAATTTTGATTTTGTTAGTTTTCTTGAAGTGCATAAAGATCAATCAATCCGAATATACTGGGATGATGCAGCGCAAAGATTTAATGATTTCTACGATGATAATAGTGATGGCGTTTACGAGTCCCCTCATTTTGAAATAAGTGAAGATAAACTTGAGCGCCATAACAATGGTTCGTTTACACTAACCCGTAAAGATCAGACAAAATACAGATATGACCAAGCAGGCCGTATAACAGAAATTAGAAATTACAAAGGCAATAAACTCAATATATATTTCAACTCACAAGGTCAGATAAGACGTGTTGAAGAGCCTATTTCCAATGTTTATTTGAGGTACTACTACTCAAATGATCGCCTTTATAAGGTAAGAGACAATTCAGGGCGGTCCATTTATATTGATTACTATGGCGATGGAAACCTGAAACGAGTAAGAGCACAAGAAGGGATTATCTATTCATTTGAATACAATAACCTAGATCAGGTTCATAAATACCTCGTTAATGGAAATAAAGAATTTGAAATTCAATATCGTGGTGATGGAACAGTAGAATGGGAAGATGATGCAAAGTTTAATACTGGGAAAACTTTATACAGTTTCAATGAGGATGCCAGTCATATCCATTCTGAAGTTGCTAATCGTCTTGGATTCACCAAAAAATATAAATACGATAAAAACACTTTAAACCTTCTAACTAAGGAAGATGAGCTAGGTCACAAAACCTACTATACCTATTATTCTTCAGGGAACAGAAAAGGAAAATTAAAGAAAAAAACCAATGACCTGAACCAGATTACAGAATTTGACTATGATAGTGCAGGCAACCTTGATGAAATCATCTATGCAGATGGAAGCAAGATAGAATATCGTTATGATAGCCATCGAAATAAAACAAAAATCCGCACCATTTCAAAGGAAGGGAATGTATATGAAACCAATAATACCTTTGATTCTAACAACAACCTAACTAGAACTATTGATGCCGAAGGTGCAATAACACAATACACTTACAATTCACAAAATCAGTTAACACGAAAAACAAGCCCTGAAGGAAAGCAAACAAACTACTACTATACAAACGGTCGTCTTACTAAGCAAAAGGATGCTAATGGGGATTCAATTACTTTCACCTATGATAATTTAGGAAGACTAATCAGCAAAAAAGACCACTTTAATAATGAAACTCAATATATTTATGATAATGCTGACAGATTAGTATCAGAGCGTGATCCAGTGGGGCATACAGTTTCTTACACCTATGATTCACTGGGTAACAAGGCAAGCTCCACAGATAAAAATGGAAATTCTTATAGCTATGCCTATGATGCAAACAACAATTTAATTTCAGAAACAGATCCTTTAGGCAATGTCACTCATTACGAATACGATGATAATGATCAAAATATAAAAATGATTGACCGGCTTGGTCATACAACCAGTTATGACTACGGATCATCTGGGTTATTACTAAAAACCACCGATCCTCTTGGTAATACGAGCAGGTTGGAATATGACACGTTGGATAGAATTAAATACCAATATGATGCCTATGGAACCCGAATCAATCGTAATAGTTATGATTCAATTGGCAATATTATTGAGACAAAAAATGCACTCAACCGCTATACAGATAAAAAATACGATGTATTTAAAAATGTAGTAGAAATTAAAGATCCCAATAATCATGTAACCAAGTTCACTTATGACAAGCTGAGTAGGTTAACCACAGTCATTAACCCTCATAATAGACAGACCCAGCAAGTCTTTGATAATGATGGTCAGTTACTCAACTTTAATGATGAGAGCGGACATAATAAAACAGAATTTACTTATGATAATGCTGGCAATATCCTAACAACCAGAACGGGTTCGGGTAGCATAGAGACAAAAACCTACCAAAAAGGACGACTTGCGACACTACAGAATGGTAGAGGGCAAACCAAAAACTACACCTATGATAACAATAACAGAATTCTAAGTGTCTCGGATCCAGACGGAACAATTAGCTACACTTATGATAGCAATGGAAATGTGCTAACCATTACAGAAAACGGTCAAACGATTTAACGTACCTATGATGCTTTAAATAGAGTGACAAGCTACACGCCTGCAAATGGAGGTACGATCCGATATGGATATGATGCAGAAGAAAATCTTGCTCAACTGACCTACCCAGACGGAAGAAAAGTTTACTACACCTACAATGCAAATGACCAACTAACTAAAGTTAAAGACTGGAACAACAGAGAGACTTTCTACCAATATGATAAAAATGGCAGAATGACTCAAATGACACGTTTCAATGGTACAGTGTTAACTCGCAGTTATGATTTGGCTGGACAGCTAAAACAGCAAAAAGATCGTACCACATCAGGGGTTATCATTGCCCAATATGATTTTGAATATGACAATGCGGGTAATATTACCAGAGAAACAGCACTACCATCTTTTGAACCTCAAAGTCTAAACGATCTTGCCCTAACGTATATGAGTGGCAATCAACTGGCTACAGTGAACCAAAATACCCCCACCTTTGATGCTGATGACAATATGACAATTCTTGCAACTGCAAATGGTTTAAGGCAATTAACTTATGATTCACGTAACCGTTTAACAAATGCAGGGGTATCAACCTACAGTTATGATGCCGAAAATAACAGGGTATCAAAGAACACTAATAATCAAGGACAAACAAATTATATTATTAATCCTGAGGCTCCACTTTCACAAGTATTAACAATGACCCAGCCAAACTCCGTAATAACAAGCTATGTTTATGGAAATGGCTTGTTATCACAGGAAAAAGACGGGCAAACACTCTACTACCATTATGATTCACGCGGTAGCACCGTTGCCCTGACTAATCAAAATGGTGACATCGTAGATCGTTATACCTATTTGCCCTTTGGTGGCGTGATTGAACATTCTTTAGGTAGTACCGAGACACCCTTTCTCTACAATGGGCGTGATGGTGTCATGAATGATGGAAATGGACTTTATTATATGCGCGCTAGGTTCTACAGCCCTGAAATACGCCGCTTTGTTAATCGGGATGTATTGCTAGGAGATGTAATGGTTAGTAATGCTTTGAATCGGTTTGCTTATGTGAATGGAATGCCTATTGGATCAGTTGATCCGAGTGGATTGTTTGGTTGGCCAAGTTGGATTAGCCCTAAGTATAATAGTGTTTATAGTCTTGTTTATAATATTATTGAAAGTAGTATAGGAAGCTATATTACAGCTAACTTGAGTAAAAAAGCTTATAAAACAAATAAGAAATATTCAGATAAGAAAAATAATAGAATTACTAAAAGAGCAAATCGAGTTAAGGCAATTCGTGCAAAAATCAACTATAAACCTAGTTATTCAAATAAGACTAGTAAGCGTATTGATACATTCAGAAAATCAAAAATATTAAAAACAATTAGACGTGTAAGTCTTTTTGTCGATGTCGCCACAGAAACTCAGTCAACATATAAAATAGTAAAACAGAGATATAACGGTCTTACATCAAATGTAGATAGATTTGGTATGGGCTTTGTTACCGCTCTTGATGGAGGGTCATTTGGCTTTGTTCGTAGTAGCCTTAAAACTGCTTATGATGTTGCAAATATGGTTGGAGCTATCACAGATGAAGAAAATGCATATATGAGTAACTGGGTTGATAATAATATAACTGTTCTTAAGCTGGATGATCAATAGATAATGATTAAATATATTCTAACAGCATTTTTTCTTGTACTTTGCCAAAATCTATTGGCAACAACCTACCAATACGACGAGCTAAACCGCCTAGTGCGCGTAGAATACTCAGCAACAAAAGCCATTAATTACAGCTATGATTTTGCAGGAAACATTATTTCCATACAGGGTGAGGGTATGGCTACCTCACAAGATGATTTCTCTATTGCCAGTTTTAGCGTGAATAAAACCCAGCTAAAGTACAATGATGTTTATGATATTGATGTAACGTATCATTATGAAGGCAATAGCACTAGCCTATTAAACCCCAAAGCCACCTTGTATATTTCAACAGACACTGTGGTGGATGCTGGTGATACGGTATTTCTCCAAATCTTTGGAGGTATAGACCTTTCTAGTAGCAGTAAAAATTCAGCTCAGCATTATCACACAAAAGCTTATATTCGTGTTCCCTCAGGAGATTATTATCTAATTTTAAAAATAAATGACCCTTCAAGGTATTCAGAATCAAACACGACAAATAATACTCAATATATTCCAGTCACCATTTTGCCTGATCAAGTAGATACAGATAATGATGGCATCCCAGACACTACTGATAATTGCCCTTCAATTTCTAACCCGTCACAATTAAATTATGATAACGATAGCTTGGGCGATGCTTGTGACTCAGATGATGATAATGATGGCATACCAGATACTTGGGAATTAGAGTACGGACTTGACCCATTTAATGAAGCTGATGCACAACAAGATCGTGATAATGATGGTGTCACAAACTTGAATGAATACCTACAAGGCATTGGGTTAGCAGCAGGATTTATTGGCAACATTAGCACACCACAGGAAATGAATTTAGATGCTGCTATTCAATATTGTAACCAGCTTGGGGGAAGATTGCCGACAATAGTTGAATTACGAAACGCCTATCAATTAACCAATACCCCGTTGGCTCAGTTAAGCCAATCTGAAAGTATTTGGTCATCAACAGAAAATAGCAATATCCCAGATAATTATTATTATATCTATGATAACCCACCACCCGCATGGGCTAATGGATCAAGAAATGATCTGCATAACGTACATTGTAAAACAGTTTGCGCCCAGGTTATTACCTCTGCCTATAATCCTGTCACCAATGTGCAAATTGATTACCCCAGTCCTTGTGATGTTCCTTTTGGTTGGGTTATCGGTCAAGCTCCACCAAATAACAAGCACCGAGGTCTATGGGTTTGGAATATAACATCCATAAGCGAACTAACAACGAGTGCTGGGCTAGACTTTTTACATGCTCCACATGGAGATACTAATCGCCCAGTGAATCATGTTTATATCCAGTTGTTAGATAAAACAGTAAGTTCAAGCGACTTAACTAATGATGGTATCACCAATATTTCAACTTATTCTGAAGACATAAAAAAACTACATCAAGCAGGAGTAAAAGTTGAATTACTAGCAGGCAACCATCTTTGGCTTCAGGCTGATATGGGCAATACAAATAGCATAGAAATACCTAAGGGATATTGTGACCTTGTAAAAAACTATAATGATAGTCAAACCGATACATCTAAGAAATTTGATGGTATTCATTTTGATATTGAGCCACATATATTTGGTGCAAGCTGGAGAGGTGGAGCCAATGGTATAAAGGCCTCTCCCACTATCAATGATAGCAGTTATCAAGATGATAATTATAATGATGACTACGAACGCCGCTATCTTGAAACATTAGCTCATTGTAAGCAGGTATTTAGTGGTGAAACTGGTTCTGACAGTAGCCAGAATCTAACTTTATCGATTGATCTTGGTTCAGATTATTCTCATTACGTCCATGAGTTGTGGAGACCAATTGTAATGCAGAATCTTGTCGATAATATCGTGATTATGAATTACTACGATGATGGTAATAACGTTAATGGACAAAATAAGTTCTTTTACGGCGCAGAGGATGAACCAGGTAATGTGGTGGGGGGGATCTATGAGAACATAACTTCAATTAACACAATAGCGCCAAGCTCTACGGTAAAGTTAATCTTTGCAGCAGAAACACAAGACCCTGCTGACCCAAATACTAATGTAGTTGATTCTCAGACTTTCTTTGAAGAGGGCTACCAAAGATTGCATAACACGCTATCAAGTACCGAAGAAGTAAACATAGTTGCAGGAACAGCTATTCACTATTATCTAAAGTATAAAGAATTAAATACAAGTACTGACAACGATAATGATGGTATTCCAAATGATCAAGATGCCTTCCCTAATGACCCTAACGAATGGCTGGACACAGATGGTGATGGTTTAGGCAATAATGCTGATACCGATGATGATAATGATGGGATTCCTGATACATGGGAGATACAGTATGGCCTTAATCCACTTGATGCCAGTGATGCATTACTAGATACTGATGGTGACGGTATTTCTAATCTTGATGAATACACCCAAGGAACTAATCCATTAGTAAATAACACCCTATACCGAGTAATAACTCGTGCAGAAATAGCAAAACCAATACTTCAAGGAAAGTATGGATTAGAATACATCCCTCCTGTTGCTACTGGAACTCTCTATACCGATGTACCATTGAATAGCTTCAATGACCGTTGGATAGAAAAATTGAAAAATGATGGGATTACAGAAGGTTGTGCTGAAATAGGTTTTTGCCCTGATATGGTTGTAACTAAAGAGCAGTTAGCTAAGATTTTACTAAAAGCTAAATTTGGTTCTGATTACATTACTCCCATTCCATCTGGTATTTTTGTAGATGTACCAACAAATAGTGCAGCAGCAGGTTATATCGAAGGAATGGCAAGCCAAGGTTATACTGAAGGCTGTGAAGCTAATAGATTCTGCCCTAATGAGGCAGTTACGGTAGAAAGTTTTCAGACTATTCTTAGTAGAGTTTTTCCTTAGGTAATGGCTTGTTTCCTTAGTTAAAATACACACTTATTTTTGCTGTTTTTGATACTAAAATTTGATTCTATGACAGTTATAGTTTTCTGAGCACTTTTGGCTCTTTTTAAGTGTTTTAGCTTAAACTGGTGATTATTGATGATTTTGATCATAGTTGAGGTTTTTAGCCAAAAAGGGCTGAAAAATGAGGGTGTATTTTTTATGACTTTTAATTCAACTTAAATGTAAATCAAATAGGATTTGATAATAAGTTAATCATTCTATTTACTATGAATGTAATACCAATAACTTCTCACCAAGGAAGCTGTGATGCTGAAGTATTTGCTAAGGGAACCTGTTATATGATTAAGAAAATTGCATACACTGCTTGTTTGTTGGCTACTAATATTTTATTTGCTTCGCCTGTGGATTATGATTTAAGTATTTATGGGCGATATAACTTTCAAACACATCCTGAATATGCAACTTATGAAGATATCAGCACCAATCGGAATAATTTTTGGTGGCAAAAGTATTATGACTTTTCCTCCAATAGTGACTTATGTACCGATACAGACTGTTCAAATAATACTGTAACTCATGCGGGGCTAGACTTTGGTATAAACATTCATCCTGTTGGAAAAGTTTTTTCTTATGGGTATGGCAAAGTTACTACCATTGGAGATCAGTGCATAGGTCTCGCCAAAGGCTATAGAGATTTTGGATTGGTTCGAATAAGAAATTTAACGACTAGCGGGGGCTATTTCTATGGAAGCCTTTTGCATAGTACTAATATCGATGTGAATAACTTAGGTGGTAACTCTTATATCGCAAAAAAACAATATATTGGCCAAAAAGGTGGAATGTACGGTTGCTCTATCGATGGTCTTGCGAGACATTTACATCTAGAAATTTCAGACTCGGCAGCATCTATTCGAGACGTAGTAATATCTAGCAACTCTTACCCCTGTAATAATGTGATCGATACAGATTTATTCTGTGGAGATGGAGAAGGACATAACACAAGAGATGGTGTCATCAAACATGGCCTACAGGCACACTATGAAGGGGGAAGCGAACACTATTATTTTAACCCTATTGAGTTTAAAGATGAAAAAGAAGAACTTCTTCCTTTTTTAGGTAGAACCATAGATAAGCCATCTTCTAGTAACTTTAATATATATGGTATTGCGAATAAAACCATCTATGGTTCTCTTAACATCAATAGCACAACCATAAATAAAGTTGGTATTTTAGCTCGAAATTCCCTTCTACGAGGTAATGCTGAAAGCGCACAATCGACAGCAAATCCTAAATATTTAGTGAGTCGTGAAGATGATTTCACAAGCTTAAATGGTAGTAATCAATATAATGAAGGTGACTATCTATTTTTAGCCTATGTGAGACAAGGGGCCAGCACACACCGTTACGGTTACCCTGTTGTCTTTTCATTTGTGAATGAAGGAAGTTTTATCATTGATAATGATAAAGAAGCTTATACAGATGGCACGAGCTATGCAGTAAATTTGGCCAATAATTCTACAACAAATACAGTACCAGGCTACTTTCTTACATCTAAATTAGTCCAAATAAATGCTAATAGCGCAAATGATCATGCGGAGTGGAAATTACCTAACAACGCTAATAATTCAAGGTACAATATTTTTGCTCATATACCTAAAGGAGCAACTGCAAAAGTAACTTATAAAATTCATACAGTGGATAACTTACAGATAGGTGAATCTGTTGATATTGAACAAAATAACTTTTCTGAAGAATGGGTTAGATTGGGAATTAGTAATTATGAGCTTGGAGCAAATAGTTTTGTGTCAGTTTCGGTTGCTGATGCAATAGGGCATGATAACAATAATAATAAATGGATGGCATTTGACGCCATCAAATTTGAAAAAGTAGATTCAACTATCAATAGTGTTTTTGACGGTAGCGGGTCTCTTATTGCCCCCGAGCAAACATGTTCTGATGGCTGTAATGACGATTATGCAAAGATGCAACCACATAGTAATATCTCACTATCATCGACTGTTACCTTTCAGTGGAAAAAAGATGAAAAGAATGAAAATAAAAAACTGATATGTGATCGTATTGTAATATCAGCTGTAAAAAAACTTAACGGAATATTCCAAGCTGTTTCGGATTTAGATGTAAATATTGAAAAAAGATACTGGACAGGGCAATCCTCAGAAAGTTATCAAATAACTTTGCCTGCTTCAATTAGTAGATTGGAGAAGCTTACAGATGATAAGCATACATATGACTGGGATTTGATTTCCATTACCTCTGTTTCTCCTCTGACAGAAAGTGTTTATATTCACGCATCTTGTAAAAATGAATCAGAGCAACCTTTACCTGCTCAATTAACTACAAAAGGAACAGGGTCTAAAATTGCTTTTAGCAATCAATATGTTTGGGGTGGTAGTGGTTCTTTAATATCTAATGCTGGAGGGAAAAGTAAAACAGGTAAAACAAAAGATAATATTAAAATTGCTTCTGGAAGAAAATCACAATCAATAATCCAATGGCATACAGGAAGTACTTGTAAAAAAGTTCAAATAAGAAGCCAAAATAGTAAGAACTATACCTCTAGTAGTATTAGGTACTACCTAAAAAAATGGGATGAACCAAATTGGTTTAACCAGACGGGATGTAATGGGAAAATTCCTTGTACGTTAAATGGAGAAAGCTTAGCAAATAATGACTACTATATGTTGCTGTTAAATACTGGTTCAGATGTTACTGGACTCAATCAAATTGTAGCGGTATGCCAAAAATGAAGTACGATAACTCCCGTCAAATTATAATCAGCTTATTAATAGGACTTATAATTTCTATTAGTTCCTTTGCAACTTTTGCCGCAGTAAATGATAAAGGTATCGTTATTATACCAAGCTACATCAAGTCCTCTGATACTTTTGTTATTTCATTTGAAAGTTACATAACTTCAGATAAAACTGTTTTTTTATATTCTTATGACCAAAAAAATTGGTCTCAGTTTCAAGCTTCATATGCTATAAATGGGGTTGTTACTAAAGGTTTTCATGACTCGAATCTTCATAATCTTATCTTTTTTAAAGCGATAGCGTATGGATATGAAGGGAATATTAGTCAAAATGTATTACCGTATAGTGATACTGTTGTTTATGAGTATTCGCCGTCAGCACCTATTGATAATAAGAATGATTTTTTTGCCTCATGGACAAGTTTGGATCAAGTAAATGGTCAATTTGTTGCGCAAGTAAAGCAACGTTATGAAGGAACAAGTGATAGTTTAGGTAATGTCTATATTGGTATTTATCTTTCATCAGATAGTTTATGTTCTACAAGCGATACTTTATTAGGTGAGTCATCGTCTACATTGAGCGCAACTGATAAGTTTGATTCAGAAGAAATTAGTTTTTCTCTTCCTTCTCAAGCTAATTCAGGAAAGTGGTATCTTTGTGCCATAGCTGACCATAGAGATGCTTTTAATGAGACATCAGAGTCGAATAACTCAGCCTATATTATTTTACAAGATGGCGTTGAATATACCCTTCACCTTGATGCTCCAGATGTTATTTTTACGCCATCCTATAATGCAGGAAATGATAAGTTTTCCATAAATTGGCAAGCTAATAATCTTAGTAGTGGAATAAGATTTAGCTATTCTTATGACCAAAGTGTTTGGACAAATCTAGAATATATTGATTCTACCGTTGCTAATTCTGGAAGCGGGGTTGAGATAGTTCAATTAATAAATTCTTTAGCTCACACTACAGTCTATTTTAAAGCAAAATTTTCTGGTTTAGATCCTGATCTTGATAGTATTCAATCTTTCACAAAAAAAGAGGCACTGAATTATCAACCTTTATCCGATGACTTTTTTGTAACATGGGCTTATACGGGGATCACAAATGGGCAGTTTGTTTCTCATATTACCCAACGGTATTTAGGAGAAAGTACTAATTTAGATGATGTATTTGTTGGTATTTACTTATCATCTGATAATCAATGTTCTTATAATGATGAGCTATTAGGGGAGACAAGCTCGACTCTTAGCTCAGGTGATAGATTTGATTCTGAGACTATTTCTTTTGTTTTGCCAGCTAAAGCAAACATAGGGAGATGGTATTTATGTGCGATAGCTGATAACCACAGAGACTTTGAAGAGATATCTGAATCAAATAATTCAAGCTATATCATACTAGAAGATGGAACTGAATATACTTTAGATCCTAATGCGCCTGATGTGATTTTTTCTCCATCCTATAATGAATTAGATAATTCTTTTCTAGTGTCATGGCGTTCAAGTAATCTTAGTAGTGGTATCAGGTTTGAATATTCTTACGATAATCAAAACTGGACACGATTTATAAGAATAAGATCCGATGACCCTGATCTTGGAGAAGGTATTAGAACTTCGATTATACCCGACTCACTTCTTCATAATACAATATATATTAAAGCTAGATTTTCAGTTCCGGATCCTGATCTAATTAATATAATTACTAATTTTCATAAAACGGTTGAAGTAAATTATAGTCCTATTGTTATTTTATTAAATAGTATTGAAATAAGTGGGGCTAGTTATTTAAATGAAAACACAACTGCTAATTATATTGCTTTAGCAAAGTACAGTGATAGTTCTAGTAAATTTGTATCAACTCAAGCAACATGGTCAGAGAACTCTTCCTATGCTTCGATTGATGCGAATGGTCTCTTGAATACAAGTGAAATAAATGCTGATACCAATCTAGTAATAATAGCATCCTATACCGAGGGTGGTATTACCAAAACTGCCACTAAATCTGTTGTTATCTATAACATTATACCCGTTACTTTAGATTCAATAACCATATCGGGTTTATCAATACTTAATGAGAATAGTACATCAACCTTTAGTGCTATTGCTCAATATAGCGATGGATCTAGTATGATTGTGTCCGTAAACTGGTCTGAAAATTCATCATTTGCAAAAATTAATGATAATGGTCAGTTGAGTACAACGGAGGTTGAGAGTGATATTAATTTGAATGTTTCAGCGAGCTATACAGAGAACGGCATTACAAAAATTGCCAACAAAATAATTACCATAAAAGATATTGAGGAACTTACTTCACTTTCAATCACAGGGGCTGTAACCCTCAACGAAAATAGTAGTAGTGGTTTTATAGCCACTGCATATTTCAGTGATGGTTCTAGTGAGGTTGTAACAACTAATACAAGTTGGAATGAAGATTCTATATTCACCTCTATTAACAATACTGGTTTGTTAACAGTCACTGAAGTACAGCAAAATGAATCACTAACTGTCAGTGCCAGTTATACTTATGGATCAATTACAAAAACTGCAACTAAGCAAGTGAATGTGATTGATACAAATTCAACACCTCAAATCAACTTATTAAATACATGGGGCTATGGACAATTTAGCCATATTGAAATATATGGTCATTATTTGTTTGTCAGTACCTATGATCACAAGATAAAAATCCTAGATTTTTCTGATATTAATAATATTACTGTTGTATCTGAATACTCAGTCAATGTTGATAGTGGTGATTCAATATTCGATATTCTTTATCATGATGGGCACTTATATGTGGTAGATAACTCTTATATACATATTCTCAATGTTAGAAATGTTAATCAGCCCAGCTTAGTGACAGATTTCCAGTATATAAGTATTGGGGGAATACTAGGTGCAACACTACAAAATGATACGTTGTACGCCACATATTGGGAGCCAGGTGTAGTTAGAGTAGGTGCTTTGGATATTAGTAATCCAGCAGGTGTTAATTTACTTTCACATTTGGACTTGTCTTTCACTTCAAAATATTATGACTTGATTGTTAAGGATGATTATCTATATCTTTTACATGAAAACTCAGGTGTAGAAGTTATCTATATTAGAAAGCCAGAAAACATGAGTCTGTCTAGAACGATGGCTCATAGTGGATGGTTTAAAGATATTGCAATGAATCAGTTAGGAACTGAGCTTTACATCTCTAATTGGAATAATAATGGAGAAATAATTGTAGCTGACCCCGAGGCATTCAGGGGGCCATTCATAATTATCACCAAAAGCACTGTTGGTTCACCATCAAACTTACAGAGAAATCAAGAGTTCAATCTATGGCAAGACGGTGATGGATTTAAGATAACAAATAATGATTTTTCTGAAATTATTGCGAGTTATTCAACAATAGAGAACTTTGATTATGTCCTCAGAAATAACTATATTTTTGGCGTAAATAGCAACGGTTTAAAAGTATTTGAAATTACGCCATCTATATTTGCAACGGATACTGATTCAGATGGAATCATTGATACAGAAGACTTAGATGATGATAATGATGGATTACCTGATTATTGGGAATTACAACACTCTTTAAACCCATCTGATTTTAGTGATGCATATATTGACAGTGATTCTGATGGAGTAACAAATTACCAAGAGTATAAGAATGGTACAAACCCTCAAGATTCAACCGATGCTTCAAATAAACCTGTAGCGGTGGCTGTAACAATTAAGGACTTAGGTGAAAAAGAATATATCCCTCCTTTCGCTGGACCAGGATCAGAAGTAGTTTACCCTGAAGATCTATTATCTAATTCTGGTAATGCAATTCTAAGAGTTTTAGATGCAAAGTATACAGGTGAAGGGGCAATTGGAGTCTTTGGTCTTGATAGATGTGCAGGTGCACAGATAGCACCACTAGGTGTAGTGATTGACGGTTCTGAGGAGGATATATGGAGCTGTGTCCCAGCATTCATTATTGGAAGGGATAAGTTAGGTGATTTTACTGGAGTAGTTTCTTTTACTACCAATGACCCTGTAAATCCGATAGTTACAACTACTGTTAGAGCAAAAGTTGTCCCTAAAGCTTTATATATTGACCGAGTTGATACAGAGGAAACTAAACTAAACTAAAAAAGTTCTGATAATTGGTTCTTTGGTTATCAAACAGATTTTTATCCCTATTCATTTGAAGAAAATGGTAAAGACAGAGAATTACATTTATCCAGCTTTGATATTGATTACCCAGATGAAATCTGTGTTTATCTCAATAATCAAGAAGTTACTTATTTAACAGGAGGTAATGATGCCTTTGGAAGTCTTCAGGTAGTTTTATTACCATATTCACAACAGATAGCAGGTCAAAACCTAGTAGAATTCCGTCAAAAATATGCTCATGATAAATGGGGATACAAAAATATTGGTTTATTTGATTCGAGTGTCAATAATGCTACGTCTCATGTCGTGACGCGAGCAGGAATTTCTAAAGCTATTTTACAAGCTAAATATGGACTTGATTATATTCCACCAAATGCAACAGGAATGATGTATGGCGATGTTAAATCAGAGAGTTTCAACGCCTCTTGGATAGAGAAGCTAACAATTGATCAAATAACTGAAGGCTGTTCAGAGACTCGTTTTTGTCCAGATATGGTAGTAACCAAAGAGCAACTAGCCAAGATATTATTAAAAGCTAAATTTGGCCCTAGTTATACACAGCCCATAGCATCAGGAAGCCTGTTTGATGATGTACCTACAAATCTGTTTTCTGCTGGCTGGATAGAGGGACTAGTGAATCAAGGAATAACTGAAGGTTGTGATGCAAATCATTTCTGCCCCAAGGAAGCTGTCACAGTTAAAAGTTTTGAAACTATGCTGAATAAGGCGCTCCCTTGATAAAATTTTAAAAACATTTAAAAGCATTAGTTGTCTGCTACATTATTGATATTTTTAGTAATAGCTATATAAAGTAAAAAAACTGCCGCGAATGCGCCTATCAATATTATTGATATTTATTCATTTTAGGAGTACATATACAGCACGAGATTATTACCATGCATAAAATAGGGTACTACTATGTTGAAGGGGAATAAGTAGTACTACTCTCAGTTGGAGAAAAAAATCGTGTTAACCTCTAAAAAAATAGCTTTTCATGGCGGTAATTTATTGTCAAAAAACTTTCTTTTGTTCCAAAATAAAGCGAAGTCTATTTGGTTCCTTTATCTTTTTTCTCATTGTTTTATCGCCTTCCCAATAATTACTCTAATAACAAGAAAGGTTCCAGTCACTCTAGACTCAATCCAGTAGAGGCACTGAATGATGTTTCCCAAAACGTTTTTATGCTACCTGGATAGAAAGTTTGAAATGATATTAAATAAGGCTTTTCCATGATGAAAAACTATTGGTTACTGATTATTTTGTTTTATATTGCATTTTCTAATGTAGCTTTGGCAGTGCCACCACATATTGAGATTCTTTCAGCCCCGTCCGCTGGCGATGTACTGAAAAAGGGGCAACGCGTCTACATAAAATGGAGGGGTGAAGACTCTGATGGGCTAACGATACATAGTGTCTCGTTGTATAAAAATGGCGCTAATCTTGGTATTTTGCATCAAAGTCAGCATCCGGGCGTCATTGGTTACACATGGCCAGTGAATGCAGCGGCGGGGTCTGGTTATTCACTGCACTTTTTTGCTGCTGATACGACGGGTGACTTTAGCGACGTTGACAGCCCAATTTTTTCGATTGCTGGTGATCCAATCATCAATATAGCTGGACACCTCCTGGGGGATCCAGATGGAAATGGCTCAATGACACCAACTGTTGGTTTTGGTGTTAACTCTGTGAGCGGTAATTTTTTCCATAAGGAGACCGATGTTTCACTGCAGGGAATTGAATTGCCTTTTGCATTTACAAGGTCCTATAACAGTCAGGATATACCTCTGGATACCTTTGGCAACTGGCTAGACCTGCCTTTAGGTTTTGGTTGGACACATGCTTACAATATGTTTTTGCGATTTAATTCGAATAATAATCAGGCAGAATTATTTTGGGGAGATGGTAGACGAGATCATTTCCAAAAAAATGGTAGTGCATGGGTAGCAAGTTCACCCGCTAATTTTAATAGGCTTCAAACTGGTGGTTCAGGGTATACATGGAAAGTAATCACCTCTGATCAAACTGAGTTTCGATTTAACAATAAACTCAAGTTGAGTCAGATTCGTGCACGAACAGGACAAACCGTTCAACTGGAATATCAAAGCAATAACCTTAAACGTATTATTGATACAGCAGGTAAAAGTATTGTCTTTAGCTATACCAATAACCTGTTGTCGCGAATTGATATTCCGCCTTCCAGAAATATCCAATTTGATTACACAAATGATTATTTGTTGAAAGACGTAATTGATATGCGTGGCAACCATAATCGTTATGTCTATCGAGATGGTTTTTTACTTGAGTTACATCGTGCCAATGTTGTTCCCGGCGGGGCTGAAAAGCCGATTTTGCAGGTGATATATGACAACCAGCCACCTTACAAGGTAATTAAGCAACATACGGCCCTAACTTTGGATGTGGGGAACCCGGGATATTTATTTGACTGGAGTACTACTAACAAACTTAATTACAATACACCAACAGGGCAAGGCGCATTGTTTGAGTGGAATAGTAATGGTCAGGTGATAAAAACAACCCCAATTAATTTGCCAAATGGTGGTAGCGAGGATATAAGCTTTGAGGCATCTTCCGGACCCTCTTCTGCATTAACAAAAACACATAAAGACTTACTTGGTTATACCACTGCTCTAAGCTACGATGCAGATAGTCCACAAAGCCCAAGCCAGATCACCCTGCCAGATGGTAAAAAATACCTAATGGACTTTAACAGTAGCAATGATCTTCTATCATTAACTAGTCCTGAAGGATTAAACGTGCAATATGTGCGTAATAACTGGGGGAAACCGGAAAGTATTATGATGTCTGGTGCAGGCATTCCAGGCACTATCAATACAACAACAACGTATACCACAAGCGGTGATTTTACAGGGCAGGAAAAAGTGCTTAATGATGCTAGTAATGGTGAGGTACGCATTATTAGCCGTACTGTAGATGGGCAGCCACTGGAAGTACGTGAATATACATCCGGTGGTAGCTATTTAAAAACCCTGTTTAATTATGATGGTGCAGGTCGTTTAGTGAATACTCAGGATCATCGCGGAACTTATTCGTGTTTTTTCTATGATCAAAACGATAACCTAACCGATATGATCATTGGTTTAACAGGCTCATGTAACAAAAATGCTCCTGCATCAGTGGCAGTGCGTCATATACGCACTATATTTGATGCAGATAATCGTGTCATGTCAATAACCAAAGGCTGGGGGAGTGCAGTTGCCCGCACAATCAGTTATAGCTACCACGCCGATACTGGGCAACTAATTCAGGTGGCTGATCATGGTGGTGCCAGGGCAGTCAATATTATTTATGATAATGACGGTCGTTTATTCAAGCTTACTTATGCAGATACAGGTCGTGAAGATCGTTTTTACCAAATGCAGAGCGAGCAAATAAATATCAACTATAGCAATGCCAATGGTAGCCAGAATACCAGTGCACGTATTGAACGAACCGAACGTGATGGGAATGGTAATGTAACCCATATCAGTTCATGCGATGTTATCTCTGAGCCTAATGTATCAAGTAGTGATTGTGTCGATGATGATGTACGTGTGCATTATTCTTATGACAATCGGCAACGATTAATTCAATCAAATTTAAGCCTGGTATTGAATGGCAATAGTCCAAGCCAGAAAAGAACTTCAACGGTTGCTTATTCCGCCGATGACCGGATCATCACAACACGAACTATCTTACCCAATAGTACAGGCATAATAAAAAAGGAACAAGAAACAGATGCAGTTGGTCGCTTGATACGTGTCACCGAATTTGATGGTGCAACTGGCTTTACTACCACAGCAGTCTACGATGGTGAAGGACGTGCTATCCTGATTAGCGATTCCAATAACTTGCAAAAAAGCTACGAATATGACCGCATTGGTCGTCTGGTAAAACAGACCGATTTACGCGGAACGGTGCGATGGAGTTATGATGATGCGAACGGTAAAGTGACAAAGACTGAACCTGGTGGCGGGAAAATTATTGAGACTTATGATCGCTTGAATCAGCTTTCTCAAGTGTCAACCAGTGATGGCAACTTGTTTTCATTTATTTACGATGCCCGTGGTCGAATGACAAAAGAAATTTGGAGTGGCACAGGTGGTAGCGGTGAGCGGAACTATATCTATACAATTTTTGGTGAATTATCAGGCGTAACTGATTCTTTTGGTCAAACAGCCGTTTATATCCATGACAATGCAGGACGTTTGATACGACGAAGCTACGCAGGGGTTAATATTGATTATAGCTATGATGCCTTTGATTTGATTAAAGGCATGGATATTCCGGGCGGCAAACACTTTCAGTTTACTTATCAACCTTTTACGCAAGCCTTAACAAGTATTTCGTTCCCGAATGGCGTGGATACCACTTACCAGCGAAACCCTTTGGGAGAGCTGGAATCATTAACCAGCCATCATAATAGTCTGGGTAATTTCCTCAACTATTCCATCCAGCTTGATGGAGCAGGTCGTCGTAAACATATTTCACTGAACCAACCAACAGAAGCTCAATATCCACGACAAGACTATCAGTTTGGATTT
>JAUTBZ010204193.1:0-21164 GCA_032361785.1 Lepetodrilus galriftensis | reverse complement strand
CCGAGCGAAATAAGGGCGGATTTTTCACCGATAATTTACTGACGTAAATTTTATCAGATTTTGTACAAATCCCCATAAGTTGTAGTCATCTTATTGAATTTAGAAGGGCAATCTGTAAAAACCTGCCCCTTGAATTTACGAAGCAAATAAGAAATCTGTGTTGATCCGTATAATCCGTGCCGGTAGCTTGCTAGCGGCATCCGTGTTCTGTCCTTCAAAACTTGGGCAAACTCCAAATGTACCACCCGCGGCGTAAGCGGGTCAAATTCGCTGCAAACATTATAGTGATTGCCCAGGAATGTAAAGCCTTGCCACCTTTAGTATTGCATTAAAGAAAAGATTAATGATTTATCATTACCATCACTAAGATCACAAGATTGATACTAAGTATTCACTAAGACTTTGATTATCAATTACTTATGTTTGGCTTTTTGATATTAAGACTGAGTGTCAAAATTTTAGTCATTTACTTGAGTTTTTGACAGTCAAATCCCGATAAAAATCAAGAAGAATAGAGCCGTAATATCGGAATACTGTTAAACTGATGTACCGAAAGCTGAGTCGTTTATATATGACAGTAATAAATATTTGAAAATCAGTTAATTTTTGACTTACTTTGTGGTAGATTTAAAGTATATTATTCAGCTTTGATAGCTACAAACAATTAAGCCTAAACATGAGAACAGGAAGTTTATTTTTATTTTTATTAGTTTTTTATTCAAGTGCTATAGAAGCCCAATTTAGCGTAAAAATTGGTTATGATATAGGCTTTGTCGACGAAGAGCCAAATGGTATTTTTCGGCAACTTAGAGCAAATAAGCCTTGGTTGAATTTGGAAGCTAAAAAGTTGAATAACTTGCAAGGAGTCGTTTTTGGTGCGCGGTATGAGACCAACTTTATTGCTACCGAGTTTGATTTTAATTATGTTTTTTGGACCATTCAAGGGACTGGAATTAATCCGTCGTTAGATAGGAACGAGACTTTGAAAATGTCTTTAACGAATGGTGCCCTTGGGTTTGGACTAGAAGGACTTTTTGGGAAGTTGGGTTTGGGTACATCCATCCACTATCATTTTTTCTCTCAAAAAGGAAAAAATAGTAACTCCGGATCCTTTCTTGATAAGAGTAACTACCTTAGTGAGCGTGTTTTTCTTGGACTTTACCTAAAGGGTAGTAAGCATACAACCTTGGCCTTAAGGCCTTATATTGATATTCCTTTCGGAAATGTTAATTTGTTTTATACAGAGAAAAATCTGAATGATCGCGCAGGTTTTAGCAAAAAAGATTTCGATTATAAACCTTCTGTTATTGGTATTCAGATGTTGTTTTTTAATGGGGGGTGATTGTAATTCGGTACATCGGTTTATTGGTTAGCCGATATAACGGCTTGTACGCTTCTTGATTTTGTGGCACGGGTCAATGGATTTTAAATATTCAGACTCCTTTCTTTTTTTATTAGACCCAATTTGTGAAAAAAAATTAAGTACAGGACAAAAAATAGGATACAAGTGAAAAAAGTATTTTTATACCATAAAGTTGCCCTTTTAAGGGATCCCGACAGCTGTACGAGATCAATGGGTTTCATGGAAGAAATGATAAAAATTCTTTTTCTTGGATAGTATTAAGTTTTGTCCTGTACCTAGGCAAAAAAATATTAAAAGAAAGGTAAGATTTTATTTCTATTCTAGGCTATATCTCAATAACCATAGGGGTTTTTAGTGCCAAGATTTAAGTAATATAAAAATTAGATGCAAGATTTTTCCAAGCATTACAAGACGTTTACGAATATTCAGTTATTGGAAGTGCTGAATCATCCAGATGACTATTTAGAAGATGCGGTGAAAGCTGCCCTAGTGGAGTTGGCATCTAGACAGGTTCCTGAAGAAGATTTGGCGGCTGCCAACACTTTTTTAGAAATAAAAGCAGAAAAGAAAGCTTCCAAGAAAGTAATTTTTGATCTAAAATCAGTTTATACGCTAAATTCACCTGATACACTTGACGCTTCATTGGTTGGACTAGATGGAGTGGGGCATCAGCAAAATGTGGATAAACTTGTTTTAGGCGTAGTGATTGTTAGCTTTCTACAATCAGCTTATGGTTTGTATGAAATCTTTAAATTTGGTATTGTTGATTGGAGTAGGTATGGTGTCATTATTTCTATTGTTAGTGGTGCCATAGTGTTGCTGATGCTCGTGCCGACCTATCTGTTTTTAAATGGAAGCCGAAAGGGATGGAGTATTTTGACCATCTTATATTTAAGCTCCTTGATGGTAGGTGTCTCGGATTTACTTTGGCGTATTGGGTATCGACTTGATTTGATAGGTGATTTTGGAACCATTTCGATGTATAGGGCATCACTTGTAGGAATTATCCTTGGTTCCGTTGTTCTTTGGGCATTATTTCGCCCCATATTATTACAACAATATACTGTAGATATTTCTCTTAAAAAGAAGGTTATTGGTTGGACGGTTGGGGTTGTAGGTCTATACCTTTTGGCAAAATATTACCAAATTTTAGGCACCATCTATGTCCAATAGCTAATTATCCTAAAAAAACAATTATCTTTACTTGTCGTTCTAAAAATAAAACTCCATGCAGAAGATATTTTTACTTTTTGTTTTCGCTGTTTTTCCTTTCTTTTTATCGGCTCAAATGGTCGTAGGGGTAGATACGCTGTATGGCAATGAATGGATCAACTATAGTCAATCGTATTATAAGATTCAGGTTGCAGAAGACGGCTTGTATCGGGTTACAGGGGACGATTTGGCTGCTGCGGGCATTCCTTTGACGACTATAGATGCCCATCAATATCAAATTTTCCATCTAGGGCAGGAAGTACCCATTCACGTAAGTGCCACAGGAAATCTAAGTAATTCAGATTATATCAGCTTCGTCGGACAAAAGAATCGGACAGAATTAGAATCTTTCCTATTTCTTGATCCTTCAGTGATGCTTAATCCAAATTTTAGCCTATTTACCGACACTTCAGCTTATTTTTTGACTTGGAAATCGGTAGGAAATGGTTTGCGCTATAATGCAATGACCAATGATACCACCAATCATCCCACCGCAGAGCCTTATTTTTTGCGTAAGCAGGAAAAGATATTTACGGATTATTGGGCCAAAAAAGAAGGGGGGAGTGGTAGTAAATTTTCACATTTTGATGTTGCGGAAGGTTTTTCGACTTCTTTGAAGACTAAACAAGATCAAACATTCAGCCCGTTTGCTCCTTATTTGGCTGGGCCAGATGCCCAAATTAATGTTAGATATGCTGGGCGCGGTGCCGATCATCATCAAGAAATACGGATAAATAACACACTTATTACCACCGACGAGTACAGTGGATGGTCCGTTCGAAATCTAAATTTTGATGTGGCAGCTTCGGATTTATCAAGCAACATT
Organism: Lepetodrilus galriftensis; assembly: GCA_032361785.1. NCBI lineage: Eukaryota > Metazoa > Mollusca > Gastropoda > Lepetellida > Lepetodrilidae > Lepetodrilus > Lepetodrilus galriftensis. The sequence continues at coordinate 17,763 of JAUTBZ010204193.1, read as the reverse complement.
AGTTTTAAGATGACAGGCTTGGTCAATGGCGCTAACAAGGTGGATCGGTCTCGATTGGCTTATTTATCCTTGACGTACCCACAAGTCTATGATTTTGAAGGAGCCAATCAATATGTTTTCTCTCTAACTTCTACGAATGCCCAATATTTAGAAATTATAAATTTTGATTTGTCGCAAGGCACGCCTGTCCTATATGACTCTGCTAATGGCCAACGATTTGAAGGTAAGATTAACGGAAGTTCAGTCGTTTTTATGCTTCCGCAAATTAGTAAGCAAAGAACATTAGTTTTGTCAGCTGGGGATGGTGGTTTGGATCTGGGGGGAATGCAGTCTGTGGCTTTTATTGATTACGCTTCCGCAAATAGTGATTACTTGATTGTAAGTAATTCTCGATTGTATGATGATGGCAATGGACATAACTATGTTCAGGACTATGCAGATTATCGAGCTTCTGTAGCAGGTGGAAATTATAATCCTTTGGTCGTTGACATCCAGCAGATTTATGATCAATTTGGTTATGGTATTCAGCGTAATCCTATTGGTATTCGGAATATGGTGCAGTGGGCGGTACGTACTTGGGATGATGCGAAGTATCTTTATATTCTTGGTAAGGGGCGGACTTACAAGGATATGCGGAGTACTATGAAATTGGAAGAAGCACAGGCTACTATGTTTGTACCGACTTTTGGTAGTCCTGGTGGGGATAATTTGTTTGTGACTAGTAATTATGATGCTTCACCTAGGTTGGCAATTGGTCGATTGGCAGTGACGGAGGCGGTTGAAATTCGGATATATTTGGATAAGGTAATAGGGTTAGAAGTTAAACAAAACCAAGTTGGCCCACAGACGCTAGATGGTGTCTCATGGAAAAAGAAAATTGTACATCTCGGTGGTGGTGGAAATGCCAATGAGAAATTGGTTATTAAGAAGCATTTGAATGCTATGGCTGATACGATACAAAAAACAGATTTCTGTGGTCACACTATTTCTTTTTTCAAGGATGTCAGTGATCCTATTCAACAAATAGTTCCTGAACAAATATTTCATGAAATTAATTCTGGGGCTGCTATGATAACAGTATTCGGGCATGCTGGTACAGGTACTTTTGATTTTAATATTGACAATCCTGATTCTTATGATAATGTTGGGAAATATCCTATTATTACTTCATTGGGTTGTTACTCTGGCAATATTTTTACTTCGCAAAAGGGCATTTCAGAGCGATTCTGTTTGTTTGAAGAAAAGGGGGCGATTGGGTTTGTTGCTTCAACCAATCTTGGTTATATCTCAACTTTAGGAAGTTTTGGAAGGCTCTATTATAATCAATTGGGTAAGCAGAGAACTATTGGTAAAGGACTGCAGAAAGTATTTGATATCTATAGTGCATACAGTACTACTAGTGATTTTCGACGTCTTTCGGAGCAACTAACCTTAAATGGTGATCCTGCTATCCGTGTTGGCTTATCGCCTGGTGTAGATTTTATGATAGATTATAATAGTGTCAATTTTGGGCAATCGACAATTTCGTCTCGACAGGATAGTATTTTACTTGATTTAGAGATAATCAATTTGGGAAAGAACTATAGAGATTCAGTTTCTCTAGATATTAAGCATGTGCTGCCAAACGGTCAAGTATTTCTGGAAAAGACTGTTCGGTTTTTTCCGCAAGGATATAAAACTCCAGTACATATCACGTGGCCCAATCCTGGTTCAAATGCTTTAGGGCAAAATATGTTTTTTGCGGAGGTTGATAAGCCCAATGATATAGAAGAGCTGCCCGTAGGTGATGCTGAATTAAATAACACCGTGAAGTCAGAGTTAGGATTTGTGGGGTTACCATTTTTTATATCAGATAACTCTACGACTCCTATTGAGCCAAGAGAATTTGCGATTAAAAATATATCGAATCTTACTTTGATTGCGTCCACATCTAATGCTTTCGCAAAAGAAACAAAGTATTTAATTGAGTTGGATACTACAGAGCTCTTTAACTCTCCTTTGTTGGAAGAAACTGCAATAACCCAGACAGGTGGACTTATTAAATGGCAACCTTCAATGGTATGGATGGATTCTACCGTCTATTATTGGCAGATAAGCCCAGATAGTATTAGTCCCGATTTGGGATATTTATGGTCGGGTAGTTCTTTTGTGACGACAGTAGATAGCGTGGAAGGCTGGAATCAATCGCACTTTTTTCAGTTTGCGAAAGATAAATTTGATGATTTAGAGATAAAACGGGATAAGGATTTAGAGTTTTCGGTGAATGGTTTCTTTTTTATTCTAAGAAATAAAGTGAAGGTACCATCAAGCCCACCAGAGTTTTCTTATAATTATGAAAACTCTGCAGTGTCTGTTCGCCCATGGAATTATTTGGAATCAGGGGTCGCTGTTTTTGTTGGAGATCAATATAGGGGCTATGGTTGGCCCAATCCAGCTGGTGGGTTATATGGATCTATTAACCCAAATTATCAGACCTACATATTTGCTTTTCCAACGAATACTGAAGCTGAACGGGAAACATTAATACATTTTTTGAAGGACACGATTCCAGATAATAGCTACGTCTGGTTTTTTTCTGTTTTACAAGATTCTACTCAGGATTTTCATCCTGAATTGTGGGCTAATGATTCTATTAATTTAGGCGTTAATTTGTTTTCATTATTGGAGCAACAAGGAGCGAATCATGTAAGAGATTTAGCGTCGACAGGGTCTATGCCATATACTTTTGTGTATAAGAAAGGTGTGGAGAAAATGGCAGAAGATATTGCTTTAAATAGGAATGAAACCATTATTACAGAAGTGTTCTTTCCAGTTTTGAATACAGAAGGAAGCCTTCAGACAAAAGCGATAGGGCCTGCTTTAAGTTGGGGCGATTTGAAGTGGAAATCAATCAATGTTGAGCCTGATGATTCGGATACATTGAGTATTTGGGGATTAAATCAAACAATGACAGATACGACGCTCTTGTTTGCCAATGTTAACGATTTCGAGTTTTCCTTAGCATCTATTGATGCGCATGATTATCCTTTTTTGATTTTGAAATATGACCTTAAAGATGATGTTTTTCGGTCTGCGAATGATTTGAGTGCATGGAGTATTTATTATTCTCCATATCCTGAATTAGCATTGAATCCACAGGTTTATTATAAATTTAATTCGGATACGATTGATTATGGAAATACCTTGCAATTAGATGTCGCTTGGGAAAATATTTCGTCAATAGGGATGGATAGTGTTTTGTATAATGTCAATATAATAGATAAAGAAAACAATTCTGTTAAACATGAAGCTAAATGGGGTGCATTACCAGCTAACGGTGTAGATACTGTTCATTTTGAAGTATTAACAACAGAATTATCAAAAGGGATAAATCGCTTAATACTGGAAGCAAACCCAAATAATAATCAATTAGAGTTGTTTCACGGTAATAACTTTGGGGTTACTCAATTTTATGTAAAGGGAGATTCTGAAAAGCCAATATTAGATGTCTTTTTTGATGGCGAACGAATCCTTAATGGTGATTTGGTGTCCGCACAGCCAGAAATAAAAATTATTTTGACTGACGAAAATAGTTTTTTCCTTATGAAGGATACAGCTTTGTTGCAAATGAAAATTATTGGGCCAAATATGATCGCGAGACGGATTTCGTTTCAGAATCCGCAAGTGGAATTTACCCCTGCACTTGCAACAAGTAACACAGCTACAGTCACTTATAATCCTATTTTTACTCAAAGTGGAGAATACACGTTGATTATTTCTGCAAAAGATGTGTCAGGCAACCCGTCTGGCGCTATAGAACCAAAGGTGTCTTTTAGAGTTATTTTGGAAAAAATGATTTCTAATGTTTTACCATTTCCAAATCCATTTTCAACTTCTACTCGCTTTGTATATACCCTAACAGGTGATTCTGCTCCAGAATATTTTAAGATCCAAATATTGAATGTTGTCGGAAAAGTAGTAAGAGAAATAACACAAGATGAGCTAGGTGACCTAAAAGTTGGGACACATTTGACTGACTATCACTGGGATGGGCGTGATGAATATGGCGACTTGTTGGCAAATGGGACTTATTTATATCGAATAATTGTGAAGGATGTTAATAAGGATTCTTTTAAACATTTTGAGACTGGTTCTGATCGGTTTTTTCATAATTCTTTTGGGAAAATTGTTATTTTGCGATAATTAGAAAAAATGGATAATGGGTTTAGACAATTAGCGGTTAGAGGGGTAAAGTGGACCAGTATAGATATTATTGGCAGTGCGGTGTTAAAGCTTCTGCAATTTGTGATTCTTGCACATTATTTATCGACAGACGAGTTTGGAATGATGGCTATTGTTACAGCTACTGTTAGTTTTAGCGGCATGTTTTTGGATATGGGGCTAGGTGCAGCTATTATTCATGAATTAGATATTGGTGTTGATGAGTTATCAAGTATCTATTGGCTTGGAATTCTGGTTAGTCTATTTTTATTTGGGTGTATTTTTATGCTAGCCCCTGCTATTGCAGCGTTTTATGGTGAAAAAGAACTATTAGGTCTGGTACGTTATGTGAGCATTGTTTTTATTATTTCGGGACTAGGGAATCAATTTGCTGTGCTACTTCATAAAAATTTTCAATTTAGAGTATTGTCAATTATTAATCTGACAGGTACGGTGATTAGTTTTATTTTTGCTGTAATGTTGGCCATGGATGGGTATGGTGTATATAGTTTGGTTTATTCAGCCATTATTAATGCAGCGGTTTTAAGTGGTTTTTATATGATGTATGGTCGAAGAATTCACCAGCCAAAATTAATTATGAATTTTAAAAAAATCAAACACTTGCTCTCTTTTGGATTTTTTCAGGTAGGAGAGAGAACCGTTAATTATTTGAGTTCTCAGTTTGATGTTTTATTGATTGGAAAGGTGTTTGGGACAGAAAGTTTGGGGTTATATAGTGTCGCAAAAAATATAGCAACAAAACCTTACCAAATTATCAATCCCATAATAAATAAGGTTATTTTTCCAATAATGTCAAAGGTGCAAAATGACATGGTGAGACTTAAGGCCATTTATTTAAAAAGCATCAATGTTGTTGCATCTCTTAATTATCCTATTTATATTTTTGTTATCCTGATGGCTCCAGAATTACTTACTTTGTTATTTGGGGAGAAATGGCTTGGAGCAGCCGAAATTCTTCAAGTTATGGCTGTCTATCGTTTATTTACATGTGTCTTGAACCCAATTGGTTATTTGCAATTGGCAAAGGGAAGGGCTGATTTAGGCTTTTATTGGAACTTGGCTTTAGTCTTTCTTTTTGTCTTGGTCATTTATTATGCGAGTAGTTGGAGTTTATTGAGTATTGTCTATGGTTTGTTGATATTGCAGATCGTACTCTTTTTCCCATCTTGGTATTTTTTGATAAAACCGTTATCTGGAGCTAGTTTTAAAGAGTACACTATTCTTCTTGTTCGAGCTTTGATAATTGCATCTGTAGGGGGGGCAACTGGATATGCCCTGAATTGGATGATATCCCCTAATAATATCTTTTGGGAATTAACGATTTATATTGGAATAATGATGGGGGTAAGCCTAGTGTTGAATAGGCGAGTTAATCCAGACTTCTATGAGATTTTTGGAAGTATGGATATTTTTCATAAAAATATTAGCAAGTGAAAGTACTTTTGATTTCGGATAACATTATTGTTTTGAATAGAGTAAGGCAGGTGTTACAAACTCTTAGTAAGGACGTAAGTGAGAAATATTTTTTTAGTTTTGGTTATAGTACTGGCAATAGTGAGTTTGAACTGCGATTTGGGAATTCAGAATGGATTCAAGCAGTTAATGTGTCTAAGGAAATTAACTCGATTGTTGAGAAATACCAGCTAGTATTGTCTTTGCATTGTAAGCAAATATTTCCATATGAATTAGTGAGAAATGTAAGGTGTATTAATGTCCATCCTGGACTTAATCCGTATAATCGCGGATGGTTTCCACATGTCTTTTCGTTAATGAATGGGTTGGCAAGTGGGGTGACCATTCATGAAATGGATACACAGATAGATCATGGTCCAATAATTTGTCAAAAGGAAGTACCTACTTTTTCATGGGATACATCTTTGACACTCTATGAAAGAATAATTGATGAAGAAATTGAGTTGCTTACAACAAATTTTATATCAATTTTGGAAAATGATTATCAAACATCTATTCCAGAAAATGGAAACCTTAATAGTAAAAGTGATTATGCTGAATTATGCCTTATTGATTTAGACGAAAAGGATACTTTTCGGCACCACATAAATCGGCTGAGATCTTTGAGTCATGGTGATAAAGAGAATGCCTACTTTATTGATGAAGACGGAAATAAAATTTTTGTTTCGATTGGATTAAGTAAAAAATAAAGATAGTGAAGACAATTAAACAAGGGATAATGCACGTTGCTACGGATGAGAAATTTATAGCGAATGCCAACCATGTTTTTACAAATGCATTTCCTGATGTACAAAATGATTTTTTTATTGTTCTAGATTCCAAGAATGAGCAACTGGTACATGTGAAACAAGAAGCAAATATTCAATTGGTGGTTTCTGGTCGTGATGCCTTAAACCTTTTGCAGGAAAAATCGAAAGGCTATCAGCTTGTTGTGATACACTACCTATCAGATTTTGCAATAAGACTTGTTAATAGATTTTCTTTGGATGTCAAATTAATGTGGTTAGTGTGGGGTGGTGATTTATATGAATCGGGTATTTTTAAAGGAAATTTGTATGGCCCTTTAACGGAGATGTTGGCAAGAAAGACTAGGGTCAGGCGTTTGATATTATTGTTAGGATTCCTAAAATATACTTTCTTGAAGTATCGTGATTTAAGATTGAACCATAAAAAGATGATAGAGAAAGCCTTTAAAAGGTTGGATTTAGTTGGTTGTTTAGCTCGTGAAGAATTTGATTATATTAGTAGTCTTGATGTATTGAAAAAAGATGTGGAGTATATTCGATTTTCCTATTATCCTATTGATTTTTCGTATCGTGAAAATATGGATTTAAAGGTATCTTCAAATAATATCCTATTAGGTAATTCTGCCACAATGACTAATAATCATTTAGAAATTATGGAGCTACTAAGAAGAATGGATGTGGGGAGTCAGCACATAATTGTCCCCTTGAGTTACGGAGACACTCAGTATGCTCAATTTTTAAAAGGGAAAGGAGAGCAGTATTTTAATTCTAAATTTGATACTTTGATGACGTTTGTCCCATTGGTAGAGTATCAGAGAATAATAAATAGTTGTAATGTTGCCATAATGAATCATTATCGGCAGCAGGCCATAGGCAATATCCTGTCGATGTTTTTTATAGGTGCTAAGGTGTTTCTTAGTGATCGAAGTGTTTTGTATACTTATTTTAAACGTATAGGGTATGAGTTTTACTCTATTGAAGCTGAATTGAATAAAGAAAACATTCATGCTTTAGAGTCACTAAATGAGAAAGAGAAATTACACAATAAAACATTAGTTTTGACCAATCATTCTGCATCAAAAATTATTGATGAGTTGAAAGATGACCTAATGATTTATTTGATCAGGGGAGACTCTTAACTATTATTTTACTAATCATTTTGATACTCCCATCAGGAAGATCATCATAAAGGGGAAGTACGAGGACTCGTCGGCTAATTGATTCTGAAATGGGACAAGATGAACCTTTAAGGTATTCAATGCTATTCAGAGAAGGATAAAAATATCTTCTTGGGTAAATATTATTATGATTCAAGGCATCTATTGTCTTTATAAGGTTAGATTCTGATTGGAAGATAATTGGAAAGTAAGCATAATTATATGTGGATTCTGGGTTTATTTTAAGAAAATGTAAGTTGGTCGCTCTTAATTGTTGTTTATATAGCAACCATTGGTGTTTGCGTTTTGCGAGAATTTGATCAATGTACTTTAGGTTGACTAGTCCCATGGCAGCATGAAACTCGGAGCACTTTGCATTAATTCCAACACCTTCAAAAACAGCAGGACCATTATGTCCAAAGTTTCTTAAAAAAGATATTTTTTGTAATATTTCGGGGTTTTGGGTAAAAATCGCACCACCTTCAATGGAACTTAAAAGCTTTGTTGCGTGAAAGCTGACAGTAGAAATGTCCCCATATTCAAATATTGGTTTTCCTTTGTATTGTGTCCCAAAGCAATGGGCAGAATCAAAGATCAGTTTTAGTTTGTTTCTTTTTGCGATTGTCGAAATGGCTTCGATATTGCTTGGGTTACCAAAAACATTAGTGACCAGAATGGCAGATGTGTTTTTCGTAATCTTATCTTCAATCAAATTGGCATCAATATTAAAATCAGTTGCAGAAATATCAACAAACACAGGCCGAAGTCCCATCCACACAATATTACTTGCTGTCGCAATATGTGAAAAAGGTGTGGTGATTATTTCTCCATGGAGATTTAGGGACGCAATGGCTAATTGAATGGCTATAGAACCATTAGACACAACTAAAAGTTTGTCATTGTGTAAGTAGGTCTTTAGTGCACGCTCAAATTGATTAAGGACTGGGCCATCATTTGTTAACCAATTTCGTTCCCAAATTTCATTTATTATTTTAAGGTACTCATTCTTTGGGGGTAAAAAGGGTTTTGTAACAGTTATCATAGTCAAAAGTTTGCTATGTGATAACAAATAGTACTTAATTTTGTTTGTTATTTGAAAGATTGGATATCCATTTTTTTCGAATATTTTTTGATACCTTCGTCTGTTTTTACTTTTTATATTGATGAATTGAATTTGTTTTTTTGCTTATAACATTAAAAAATGATAAAAGCCGTTCTTAAAAGCTTTCTCCCTAAATTTCTTTTGGAAGAATACAAAAAGCGAAAGTATGATAAACAACTTAGGCGCTTTGCAGGTGATAGGGTTTACTGCTCCATCTGTCATTCAACTTTTAGTGGTTTTGCTTCTGCGGGGTTGATTCCACGAGCCAATGCCATCTGTCACCAATGCGGTTCTGCGGAAAGACATCGGTTGATATGGAAGTACATGACAGAGGAGTTGAAAATGTTTAATGATCAACCAATTCGGATATTACATTTTGCACCAGAAAAAATGTTTTATGATCTCTTTTCAGAAATGAAAAATGTGGAGTATGTTCCTTGTGATTTATTTCCAAAAGGCTATAATTTTCGCAATGGACCTAAAGTAGCAAAAGCTGATATAACAGATATTCCTTTTCCAGAAGAAACTTTTGATTTTATCTTGGCTACACATGTATTAGAGCATATTCCTGATGACAACTTGGCTATGTCTGAATTGTTTAGAGTGATGAAGAGTGGGGGGAGTGGTATTTTTCAGGTGCCTGTTGACTATTCTAGAGCAAAGACTTATGAAGATTTTTCTATTGTAAGTCTTAAAGCTAGAGAAAAGGCTTTTGGACAGGATGACCACGTCCGATGGTACGGAAGGGATTATAAAAACCGGTTGGAAAAGGTAGGATTTAGAGTAGCTGAAGACGATTATGTGAAGCAATTTTCTAAAGATGATCAGTTTCGTTTTGGTTTCATGGAATCTGAAATGATTTATTATTGCGAAAAATAAGGTGCTAAGCTGGCAATTTGAGCCACCATCTTGTCAAAGGAATAGTCTTTGACAGGTTTGTTTTGGGAGCTAAACTTTAGCCAAGAAAGTATTTGGTTACCCAATTCTTCCGAATGCTCAAAAGGCTCAAACAAATCAGCTGTCGTAGGATAATCATCACTAATCAAACTAGGAATCCCAAATCGTACCACATCGTTCACGCTACCAGTTATCTTTGTTTGTCCATAAGTCTCCCTGAAAATGCCCCCGACAAAATCTTTTTTGATGGGGATAATCGCAAATCTGGCCTTGCGCAAATAATCATCATATTGCTCTTGTGAAATTTTAGTGGAGAAATAGGTGAGCTTTATTTTTTTTGGATTAAGATTTTTATATTGGGTGATGACCTTTTTTGCGTAAGCAGAATGGGCGACACCAAGTAACACCAACTCAATAGGATGGGTGATTTGATTCTCTATTTTCCGAAAGGCGTCGTAAACCAATGCATAGTTTCTAGCAGGGGTGACACTACCTGGAATAATAATAATGGGTTGATTTGGGTTGGGCTGTCTAGGTGCTTCAAAGAAAGTCAAAGGAAGCGCAGGCAATACATTAATATTTAAAGATTTAATTTCCTTCGCTAGATTCTGGGCAATAAAATCATCTGCAAAGGAGACATAAGTAAAACTTTGTAAAAGCTGCTGGCGAGATTTTTCTTCCTGAAATAGCCTAAATTTGACCCACCTTAAAACATCCTTAAAAGAGCTGATTTTGATGTGTGCACTTGGGCGCAAGAAATAATTGCCATCATGCACAAGGAGAATAGATGGTGGTCGAAATTTCAGACGGGCAAAAAACTTAGGGTATTTGACCAAAGTCGTGAATAGAATTAAGTCTGATTTGTTGAGCAGCATCATTTGCTTGCGCATAAATTCCTTTTGGCTTTCTGCTTTTGGCTTGACGATGTATTGCGCATCGAGTGCACCTAACTGAGTGATGACTGCTTTTTCTGCAAAGACAGACACATCGTAACCAATCTCCGCAAAAAGCTTAGCCAGTATACGCACCACTTCGTGATGTTCATATAATTCAACGATAGAAATCTGTTTCTTCATGCTATGTGCCAAAAATGCCCTAAATTTGGTCAAAAATACACCTTCTATGACTAATGTACCTATTTTTAGTGTAATTGTTCCCACATTCAATCGGGCAAAGCTGCTAAAGATAGCTATTGATCATGTTTTGATACGTTCAGAAAGGTATTGTATATAATCAATTCAGTTTGGTCAGCATATGAATGAAATAAAACCTAAAATTATAATTTTTGCCTTTTTAATTTTGATAGTCATAGTTAGCAATGCCATTATTCCTGGATATACGAATGGATTTTCTCATTATTCTAGTTTAGGTTTATCTGTTTTGTGGGATAATCCCCAAGCGGACTATTATGTGAACGACAGGATGAGTAATCCAGTTTTTAAAAAAAGAATTGCGTTGACAGGTTTGCAGCGATTCTTGAAAGAGCGATATTCTATCCCATCTCAGGGGTCATTCAATATACTCAACCTTGGTTTCTTAGTTTGGATTATTCTGCTAATTTATAGGATTTCGAGAGATATTTATGGTTATTCATTTGCGCATTCGTTATGGGGCGTGAATTACTTTTTGGTTTCAATGCCCATTTTATTTCTTTTTTCGGGCTATACATCTGGCTATGATGATTTTTTCCAATTTGCAATTATATTGCAATTGTTCTATTTCTTTTATAGGGGGAATTATGTTTGGGCTGCATTATTCTTTTTGATTAGTCTGATGATAAGGGAAACATCCCTAATATTTGCACTTCCGATTTTGTTTATAAAAAATGATATTTCATTCAGAAAAAGATTGTTGCTTGTTGGTATACCCATATTATTATTTATTTTCTACCTATCTCAACTTGGGACTAGTGATGACTCAATTAGATTTTTTTTTGATAGGCGGTTCTATGCTTGGAGATCAAATTTTTCTGATACTGATAGGGGGCTTGAAGTTGTTTTTTGTTTATTGGTTGTTTTGGGAATTCCTGTAAGGGTTATATTATATTATTTAAAAGGCTCACGGGAAAATCTTCTTTTATTCTTATTATTGACGGGGAATACCGTTATTGTTATTTTGACGGCACTTGTACACGAGACCCGATTATTATTTCTTCCTTTGCTATTGTTTTTTCCAAAATTTGGAGCTATGATTGAATTTAAACCAAATTTTAGTAAGGTTTTAGGCTTTCGGTCTATCTCAAAATTAAGTATAATTGCTATTTTGGTAATAGTATTTTATGTTCAATCTGAAGTCGGAGAGACTTCTATTTTTTATGATATTTATGCTGTTTTGTCACTTTGGATCCTAAGTACATTTTCGAACTTCTTTGTGTTGCACGATAGCCCATAGTGGCTAATATTCAAAGATTCCATGGCTATTTAACAATAATTGAGTTTCTTCATGCTATGTGCCAAAAATGCCCTAAATTTGGTCAAAAATACACCTTCTATGACTAATGTACCTGTTTTTAGTGTAATTGTTCCCACATTCAATCGGGCAAAGCTGCTAAAGATAGCTATTGATCATGTTTTGATACAGGATTTTGAAAATTTTGAATTAATTGTCGTGGATGATGGTTCAACGGATGATACTGCAAAGGTGGTTGCTTCTTTTTCGGATACACGGGTAAGATATGTCTATCAAGAAAACAAGGAGCGTAGTACAGCGCGAAATCTTGGGATCGAACTGGCCAAAGCGAAGTACATTTGCTTTTTGGATGATGATGACTATTATTTACCGAATTATCTATCCACTTTTTATCAGGAATTAGAAAAGGATGGATTTCCAGATGTGATTTTAAGAACGGGTTTTATTCAGCAAGAAGATGGTCGAGAAATTGCAAGAAGCGACTCTTTTGACCCAACTGCGGGTATTCATCCAACCACCTTTTGTGCTTATCATTTTTGTGCGGTCTACACGCTTTGCATCCCTAAGATTTTTTTGAGAGATCATCAATTTCCAGTCGCCTTTCGGCATTGGCAGGATACACATTTGATTTTGCGTTTACTGGCGCAATATCCATTTAAACAGTTGGATGCGCATACTTATATCTATGTGCAGCATGCTGATATGGGTTCACGGAGTGTCTATCATTTTGAAGATGCCAAAGCACGGCTTCAGAGTAATGTGGATGCGATGTTTGATGTTTTTGAGCATCATTCAGATTTAATTGCTCCGCATTTACCGAAGTATACTTTGGAACACATGGTGAGCCTGAAATACATCAATCATGCCAATGGTGCCTTGAAAAACGGACAAATAAAACTAGCCATTTCATTGATTTTTAAATCGATAAAATACAACCGAAGGGCTTGGTTCTTAGGATATTATGTGAAGTTTTTTCTAAAGATTCCTTTGAAGATCTTGTTTGGTTATCCTAAGGCATGAAAATTAGTTTTTTGTATTACGTTGTTCTAGAAATTCTAGAAAATTCGTTGTGAATATTTCTTTTTTTGATTTTGGGATAAAAACATATTCGCAGCTATTTAGGTCAGAATGAATACCAATTTCTTCGATTTCTTCAATATTTACTAACTGGCCATTTTTAATAATCACTCTAAATATTGAATATAAAAGTTTATTTAGAATTTGCTGAATATTGTTTTGGCGCTCAATTCTATCAAGCATTTGGGTACTATATGCAGGTAAGATCTCGGTAAGGATGATTGGCTGCCCTTGTTCAATTTCGTGTTTGAAACTGTTTATTACTTCTAGTTCTGCTCCTTCCACATCTATTTTAAGGATAGAAATACGCTCAATGTTGATCTGGTTTTTTATATCTTCAAAATGGAATAGTGGCACGAATTCTCTGTTGAAAACTTGCTCTGATGGTCGAAAATTTTTAATTATGGTTGCAGAAGGATCATCTTTTGAGCGGCTATAAAATTCTAATACGCCAAGTTCTGTTTTGTTGGAAATGCCAACAGGTACTATTTCGCAGTTTTCTATTTGGTTGGTGAACACTAATTGATTGATATAATGAATGCACCGTGAATTCGGCTCAAATCCAATATAGGGCATTTTAGGTGAAATGCTTTTTTGCTTGAGTAATGTTTGTCCAATGTTTGTTCCAACGTCTACGAACATTGCTTTATCAATAGGGATTATGATTTTTAACAAATCAAGCATCCATGGTTCATGGGGAATTAGGTTTGAAAAGCCGATTTCTCCCAATATTGGTATTTTGAAATTTCGATCATTTATGGATATGGTATTTAGAATGTTGAAATGTTTTAAAAAATTAAGCTTTTTTAGAAGCCTAAGAGCTATTTTATCCATTATAATATTGATTTAGATTTGAATAAATCGTCCATAATTTTTTCGAATTATTAAGAATGTTAAAACTGGTCACAACATGTTCCCTAGCCGCTTCCGCAAAACCATCATATTCCAATTGCTCCATCCCATAAAACCGTTGTATATTTTCTGAAAGGTCGCTAATGTCTTTTTCAGGAGACAACAAACCGGTCTTTTTATCAACCACTTCCATAGGAATATCACAATGTGTCGTCCCAATAATAGGCATTCCAGTGGCCTGTGCATCCAACAACGCCACGGGAGCACCACCTTCACAATCCATGTCGTCAGCATAGCAGCTAGGTTGTATAAACACCTGATAGTCAGCTAAAAAGGAGTAGAGTAGGGCATAGTCAATAGCGTCAATAACGGTGACTTTTTCTTGGAGCTGATTTGATTTTATATAGGCTAAAATTTGATTTTTTATACCTTCCCCTTTATCTCCCCCTACTAGAGTTAGGTGCATGTTGGGGCATTGGGCAAGGGCTTGGTGAAAGGCTTTAATCGTGTAGATATGACCTTTCTTTTGGGTAAAAGAAGCCAGTTGGACAAGGGAGAGTTCATTGGTCTTCTTGGCTCTTTGGACAAAAGCAATTTTATCAGTTTGGACGCCCAATTGGACAATTTTTATCTTCTCTTTTGGGCAACCATGATTAGCAAGTATTTTTGCTCCATGCGGCCCTTCACAGATAATTGCATTGGCTTGCGCAAAAAGGATTTGGAAACGTTTTTTATATTTGGGGTAAAGGTAGGGGAGTTGCTCATAGTCCCAGCCATAGAAGGAAATAACCATTGGCTTATGGAGTCTTTGAGCCATCTTACGATAAAACCAGGCCATGTCCGCAAAGTGCACATGGATGATGTCTATCTCATTTTTTTGTGCAAACACTTCTATACCATCCAACAAGAGTTTTGGATATTTGAAAAGACGGATGTAGATTTTTTGTAAAAGTTGAACTGGATTTCTTTTACTTAGATTGATATACTGGCTTTCTATTTTCCCGAAAGGGTGCGGATAAAAAGTAAATTGGTCATTAGGAAAGCTGTCTTTGATGTAATCCTTGGCGGCAATGAAGATGTCAGTATCGGGTGTATGAGCAATTAGATTGTAGGCCCAATTTTCTGTATTGGGCAGATAGGTGTTGAATAGATGTAGAATTTTAAGATTTTTGCTCACAGCTCAAAATTAGTTCTTTTTTCTGAATACCCCAATACCCCAATACCCCAATACCCCAATACCCCAATATCCCAATATCCCAATACCCCAATACCCCAATACCCCAATACCCCAATACCCCAATACCCCAATACCCCAATAAAAAACACCCATCAGCCAAGACCGATGAGTGTTTCTAGATATGTAATAGGATAATTATCCTTTGTCAATACCACCATCTAGGCGATCTTGAAGTTCTTTCAATTCATCCCACTTGCCATCTACGCAAAGTTGCGCTTGTTGTGGCCATGTAGTAGGGTTGTGCATTTGGAATCTAGGTCCTGCTTCTGTTAAGATTTCTTTTAATCTTTCTGCTGGAGCGTCTGCTAGTTTCTGCCAAGTGTCAATTCCACCATTAGTTAGGTGTTCACCGATTTTTGGACCGATACCTTCAATAACAGTTAGGCTATCTTGCTTGATTCCTTTAGGAAGGTCTGCTGCGATAGGAGTTGTTTCGCCTTCAGGCATCTTGAATAAAGGCTCATCTGAAGCAGGTGTTTCCACAACTGGTGGAGTCACTTCAGCCACTGGCTTTTCTTCAACAATCTTCTTGGGAGCTGCTTTCTTTTTAGTCACTGGCTTCTTATCCAACTTCTCTTCCACTTGGTCCAAAGGTAGAATATTTACCCAAGTACGTCCCAAACGTTTTTTCTGAAAAGTAACTGTGCCGTCAATCAAAGCATAAATCGTGTGATCTCTGCCCATGCCTACGTTTTCACCTGGGTGAAACTTAGTTCCGCGTTGACGGATAATGATGTTACCAGCGGTAGCTACTTGACCGCCAAATAATTTGACGCCGAGTCTTCTACCTATACTGTCCCGTCCGTTATCCGAACTACTGGCTGCTTTTTTATGTGCCATTCTTTTAGATTTTCTTTGTTAGTAAAAAATTAGGCGTTGATGCCGTCAATTTGGATTTGTGTCAAATACTGTCTGTGACCATTTTTCTTCTTATAGCCCTTTCTTCTCTTCTTTTTGAAGACAATGACTTTGTCCCCTTTCAAGTGCTTAACAATGGTCGCACTGACTGAAGCACCACCAACGGTAGGCTTTCCTAGTGTAACATTTCCTCCATTCTCAACGAGTAAAACCTCGTCAAAGGTGACTGATTCACCCTCTGATTGTGGAAGCCGGTGGACATAGACCTTCTGGCCTTGTTCTACTTTAAATTGAAAACCGGCAATCTTCACAACTGCAAACATAAGTTATCTATTTCTGGTTAAAAAAATGGCTTACGCCAAAACGAAGTGCAAAGGTAGGACTTTTTTGTTGGTTTTACAAGCTTTTTGGGCTTTAATTGACTGCTTTTGGGGCACAATTGGCTTTTGTTCCCCAAAAATAGGAAGAAAAGAACATATGATTCTCAAAATTTAAGAAAAACTGGGACAAACTCCAATTGCACCCTACTTTTTTAGGCTTTCCTTAAGAAAGTGTTAATTTCTATGGTTATGCCTATATATGGCCGCTTTTTCAGTTATTATATTAAATATTTACCTATTTTTGTGCATTCGTATATTGCATTTTTTGTATATTTACGAAACAAACAACAAACAGTAATGAATAAACTATCCCTTGTCTTTATTCTACTAGTCATAGTGACTGGTAGCGTATTTGCTTGTGACTGCACACCACTTCCGCTTGAAAAAGAGCTAAAAGAAGTGGATCATGTCTTTCGTGGTCGCGTTATTGCCGTTAATCTACGCTCCTATCCCATTTCCTACGAATTTGAAGTCCTAAAAACCTGGAAAGGAAAGAAAAGTCGCAAAACCACCATTACTTCCGGCATCGGAAGTGGAGATTGTGGAATGACCTTTATCAATGGCCAAGAGTATTTGGTCTATGCCAAACGCGGAAAAACAACCACTTGCCGTAGATCAGCCGAAATCGGATACACCCAAGACGTCGCCATCTTAAACTGGAAATACGATAAATATTTCCGAAAGGCACTCAAAAAGAGTAAGCCTGGCGTACTGTCAGAAGAAGAAGCTTTTTATTTGGGGGGATTAGTGATGCAACATCAAGACAGCCTTGTCGGGAAGAAAATAGCCATATTTGATACTTCTTTCCCAATCACCAAAAGAGAATTCTTTAAAACTTGGGGCGGACACACAGTAGATGTCCAATTCGTCTTCCTAGATGCGAAAGACCAAGAAACTTACGGCGTCCAAGGCATGTTAGTCGCTTGGACAAAAGGCCAAATTGTCGATGCCGAAAAACAAGTCTTACTAGAAAAATTGATTGATCGCCAGCCCATCGAATTACCTATAGAAGTGCCCGACGGAGTGCTGACTAGGAATCGTTGAACTTGCTGTATATTGCCCACTTAGAAGTATTCATTTTGCCAAACAAACCCCTTTTTCTTCACTTATTTGAAGTCATAGGGATGAATTACTGAATACCTGTCAGTTTTCACCTATTAATCTTAGAAAAATATGTACTTTGGCTTGTGCTTAACTAATTGTAACAGTTAATAGCCGTTATTATCAGTTCTTTTGCACTTATATTGTTGATAATGAAAGAGTTATGCGTGGTTTGATAATTTGTCGGCTTCGTGGGGGATTGTTGAATAGCGGAAGTTGGGTGTTGAATTGTTGGGGATATAGGTAAAGTTAT